>JAOBAM010000026.1:9000696-9013110 GCA_025212355.1 Notarius kessleri
ATTAGCGATGACGCCATGTGGCTTAATTCCATGTATTAGCTAATCCTAGGCTAAAAACTCAGTCCTGTTACTTTCAGTCCTGTTACTCATATAAAGAGTACGCAGCCATCTTTGACTTCCAAACCTTGTAAAAAAATAAATAACGTAGCCTGAGGTTGACCACTACATATTTTGAATAGTTAAATATGTGTGTTATTATAATCAGTGTTGAAAAGATATAACAAATAAAGTTTAATTTGGAAGTGGTACAACAAGCAAATGGCACCCATTCGGTGGAATGTCCCATATATTTTTCAAAAAACAATTACATTTCTCAGTTTCAACATTTGATATATTGTCTTTGTACTACTTTCAATGAAATATAGGGTTTCCATGATTTGCAAATCTTCACATTCTGTTTGTATTTATGTTTTACAGTGTCCCAACTTTTTTGGAATTGGGGTCATAAAATTACATGAGGTAATGTTCCTAGGTGCATCTATTTAAGTGTAGCATTTCTCAAACCTGGTCCTGGAGAACCCGTGCCCTGCATATTTTTGTGTTTTCTCTCTCCTACCTCTTGTTTTTGGACTAGGATTTAGAAACATTGAGATTGAGGAATTGAGATCAGGAAACAGGAAACAATACTTCATTGTGCATAATTGCTATTTAATATATTTCTAATTTGACCATTTATCTTAGCATAAGAGAGGCATTTGTTAGTTTTCCTCCCTCAAAGGTTATTGCTGACAAGGATTTAGACACAGCCCTCGATCTATCCAGTGTAGATATGGTATATACATATAGAGCGTGTATGTGGGTGTGTGTGCGCGTGTGTGTTATTTCATTAACATGACTGGAGCAAGGGCATGCCAGCAGTCAGAAGCGAATGCCAAGCCTCCTTCCCTAGGTCTGCTCTTTCTCTCTCCAGGGATGGCAGAGGGCAAATACACCTCCTCTCACCGCAGCTGCGCTTTCAACACGACTGCCCCCGTTTTCCCTCTTCACCCCGTAAAGCTCTCATCACCATTCCTTCAGCAATATATGCACACATGCTGGGCTGTGAGAAGCACATTTATAACCATCACAGTGAAACAGGCGCGCTAGCCAAATGAGGCAGGATGCTGTCTAAATCAAGGCCGGGGGGGGACGACTATTTTGTGTCTGTCTAGATATATGTGTGTGTAGGAATGTCTTTATGTACAGAATGATGAACAGCATAGACATACTGGCTTTCACTTTGACTGACAACTGGCCTTAGGACACAGAAAATAGGAAATTGGCTATGGACAATTTTCTACCCAATACATTTTATATATATATATATAAAAACTTCTCTATAAAAATTCAATAAGTACATTTAAATACATCTTGGAAATGTAAACTGAGATCAGAAACGAATGATCGAAAAGAACCAAATGCTTGAACGAGCAAGGAATTCTGGTCGACATACAGAGACCTTCATGCTCCATAATCAACCAACCATGACCATTAGATCTCTCGCATGGCACCTGTGGACAAGCTGCTGGCAAGAGAAACGACTGAGTAAACTCACACGCACACCCTGCAAACAGAGAGAGCTCTGTTCATTAACGTTCTGTATTAATACCATGTTTGAAAAAGCGTACTAGCCAAACAGCACGCAGAAGGGAAACCCGAGGCCAAGGAAACACATTTCCAATCACAAGTTTGTCTCGGTTGCTCTGGAAGGCGTAAAGGAATTCAGATTTTTTTTCATTGTACTTTAATTGACAATTTGTGAAAATTGAAGTTGATGACAAAAGGCATTTTAATGACCCTGTTTAAAAGTGAGGATAAGCACGATTATCTGGTTTTGCCCTTTTGCCTTAAACCTCGCTAAGCACTTGAAATGTCACAGTATTCACACCACTGATGAAGAGCACATGTATGCGGTTATGATTACACACACACACACACTGCATGTTTCAAAAGCCTGTTTTTCCTCATCCAACTTAACCGTGGTATAGTTAATCCCATTAGTGTCTGGGAAATGTTAAATGCCAGTTGGATTTTGTGGGCAATTGAGGGAATTTGTGTCATGGCGTGAACATTTCACTTCGCATCTCTTTAAAGAGAAAAAAAACCTTCTGTGATGTTCTTAATCAAAGTCAGACCTGCTGCATAAATTAGTTGTCTGTTTTATGTTATTTTCCTGCGGTCATTCTCTCTTATCCTCTCTTCTATCCACCCATCTTGTGCATTCTTTCCATCCTATTCATCCCTAATCCATATCCATCCACCCATCTGTCTTGTCCTACCTCAAACATGATCTAATCTCTCATCGTTTCTCTCTCCATGATCCAGTGTATCTACCTTTACCTGCCCGCTGCATGGTTGCTGGGATTTTAGGGCAGTGAAAAACACACACTCACTCACGGGAGAAAACACAACCGAACAGACACACCTGGATGGCTGTGTGTAATGAGGTGATAAGCATCCTGGTACTATTTTCTTTTCAACAGGGTTGATATAAATTCAACAATTTGTCAAAACTAACCACACTGGAGGCATCGCACCATGAACTGCAATAAAAACGAAGTACATAGTCACACTCTCTCTTTCACACACGCACACCCGCATAGGCATGAGTTTGTGTTGAGACAGTACGGTGGTGCTTAAGTACAAAACACATTAACAAACCAAACTACAACAACAGAGAAGGCAACAGCAAAACCGAATAACACAACAAATCAAAAACACAACATCTGAAACCAGATTTTGCTGTCATGTTTCCAAAATGTGCTGCTGTTCAAATTATTTGGCTTTGTTGTTGTATTATTATTATTATTATTATTATAGTTATGTTTTTGGTTTCAGTTTTGATGCTGTGTTTTGTTCACATGCTTCTGAATACAAAGATTTTTTTTCTTTGTTTGTTTTGCGATTGCATTTTCTGATTTGTGTCACATTATGGGCCACCTTCCAGAACATGATGCTCTTAAGTGCACTTACATACTTGTATATCACAAACATGATGTAATGGGGAACTGGCTGAGGGATTTTAACGCAAATGTTTTGTATTATTCGCAAATTAGCACCACTATTGCTAAGCCAATGCTCTGTGGCCACTGGAGATTTTAAAAACACACACGCGCTTACCCTGAAGATGTCTGCTCCTGTAAAGATCTTTCGGTTTGTTGGGATGTGCTCTCGCATTGCCGTCACATTTTGGCTGTTCGTATCTGTGGCAAGAGAAGCAGACAAAGCTCAATTGTTTCCTTTGTATAAATAAATAAAGGAACAATAATCCAAATCCAAACATTTTGGAAAGAAAATACTGTGGTCCGGCTCTTCTTTCACATAACAAAACACCACAAACCTCAGACGAAATCTATGGTTTAGTGAAATTGTGAAATGCCACCTACTGATCTGAAATCAGTTCCATTTGTGATTTGGGCCTGGAGGAAAGTGGTCTCCACTTGTCATGGTCTGTTGGTGTCTTGGTTGATGAACGCATAATGTCAGACTAAAAGCAAGCGGAGCAGTTTGATAACGTGGAAAGATAAAAATACCCTGATGAGATCAGTTTGATCACATATTTATGAGTACAGAAGCATGAAATCGATAAAAGAAAATAAAGCATGATCAACAAATGGATCAAGGAAGGAGGACTGAAACGAAGGAGGAAGAGGGTGAAAAAGAGTGAAAGAGTGAAGGGGATACAGAGAAGTATTCATGAGTCGGCTTGGAAAATGAACAAGTTCCAGTCACTGCGTGGGTACATGGCCAAGTAAGACCAAGAACAGGAGAGAGAGAGAGAGAGAGAGAGAGAGAAGGAGAAGGTGAGGACCCTTGTAGGTGCACTAATGTGAATTCTGGCATTCTGCCCTCAGCTTTGTTAACACGATACTACAGTAGGTAATACATTGCAATTTGCAACAATACTCCACTGAAAACAGATCCTGTAAGGCTTATAGTGCGATCCTGATGCTAAATCAGTAGAACTGACCCCTAATCGTAGCCAATAGTATTGCCATCCTGCACATTTCATGCATATTGGTAATAATGTCCAGTAGCTGATTCTATTCAAAGCTAAAAGTTAGTTGCTTTTCGTATTTTGAGACTCAATCAGATTTGGCCGAGTATAGAACCCTGAGGGACACCATAGCCCATTTCTGGACCACACTATAAGCTGAATAAAGGGCCTTGCCCCGAGAGTATATTAGATGTACTATAGGGTCGGATGGAATGTACCATTTTTAAAGGCATGAAAGGGGTTTCTTCTTTCAACACTCAAGAAGTGCTTCTTTAGGATGCCAAACAACAGTCTGTTTAAATTCAAATTTCATTTCATTAAATGTGAAGTTTGTCTTGAAAATGATCAAGAACAGTTACAATAATGGATATTCTGGCACTCAGAAACCTATCCATAAACAGAAAAAAAAAAAGTTTGTAAAAGGAAAACAGCTTAACACAGTCCATGCAGGTCCTGTTGCTTCATGTCACGGCTTGTATTAAGTTCTCCTTAAATGCTGCGCTAGCTATGAATGAGATTAAGTTCTAGTTACATGCAGCACATCCAGAAGAAGAAGAAGAGCAGATTTATCATTTACAGGTCGATAGGAAATAATTATGTTTGCAAAATAAAGTGGAAAACGTCCAGCTTTCCATTGCAAAACCAAATCTTCAATTTTAGGCCCCAAGGCTTTCTTGGAACCAGTACTGGTGCTGTTGACATTTTGTGTCCACGTCAGGTCTATTTTAAATGTATTCCAAGTCTGTACAACATCATCTAAGTATATCCATGTGTATTAAAACTCAACTGGCCCAAACAGTGACCCTGGTGGTACTCCTTCAAATCACCGGGGAAATGTCAGATCTGGATCAGAGCATCACTGATCTGGATCAGATCAGTGATGCTTTCTGAAGAGGATATACGCCATTTGTCATCTGTCTGTTGTCTAAAAGTCCAGAAGTCTCTGAAGGAGGTTTCAGAGGATCAAAAGCAGCAGAAAGGTTATGAAGGGGTGAAATCCAAAGTTGGAATACTAGAAGGTCCAAAATCTTTTTGTATAAAATTGTCACACAGTTTAACTCATATCGAGATGCCTTAAAGTCGCCATGAATTGGTTTCTTAGCTGTGATTTGAGCATGGTGCTATATATCCAATAGCATTCGATATGGCAATGAACAGCAAAGAGATTAATGAGAGCTTTTTGCTTATTCTTTCTGCTAGAAAGGCTCCGATGATGTATAAAGATGGAATCACATTCTCTCCCAGTCAGAGGAAGCAACGTATTCATGACCTTCTAATGTCAGGTAAGATCCACCCCCAGGGGTGGAACATATACCATCTAGAGAGCATGAAATTTATATGAATTTTTTTTTCCTGGAAGCTCGGAAACACCAATTTCACCAGTGTTCAGTGGCACTTTAAGAGGCATGAAAAGTCCGTGAGATGTAGAAGGGACCCTTCTTTTGCTGTGGATGGTTCCACATGGATACCATAAAGAGAGTTTATGCCCAAGTCTCACCTCCATTGTGGAGACTTGTTCCCAAGAACTGCAGCTATAATCATAAAGATTCTGATGCTCATACTGACCATCCTTTCAACACACATACTACTGTTTGACTTTACAGTATATAATTGTAGAAGAGTAATAATTTCTAATCCCACTATCTGGCTTGAATTCCCTTTTGAGTCTGGTTCCTCTTAAGATTTCTTCTTCATGTCATCTCTATAAATAAAACAATTCTTAAACTCACCTGGTGGAGGTGCCAGGTATGGGCCGTCCTGTGTCTATTAAAACACACCAGCAGTAGCCAGTCGAAGGGTGACACTGGACTGGCTTATAAAGACCACCTTGGGCGCAGTCAGGGATGAACACAGCCTCGTTCTTATGTTGCCTCGCCTCCTCTTGCGCTGTCTGCTGCTCTTGATCACAAGAAGATGCTACAAGAAAACCGACAGGTGGATCAAGATTTCATCTCTTTTCACACAAACAGTGTTTTTAACTACTTAACAAACTGAGGAAGCAAGAATGTGAATAGAACGAAATACACATTCAATGGAGCTGTGTGAACAGAAAGAGACATTTATTGTCATCTATCATCATCTCGTCCAATTCCGTTGCTGCCATCCATTTTCCCTTCCATTCTAATAACCTATAAGATTATACAGTTGTGGTGAGACACAAATCAAACAACTGATCACATGATCACAGTATAAATACACCTGTTCTTGGACAGCCCCAGAGTTTTTTCAAGAACAGCATCATGAAGATCAAAGAGCGATCAAAACAAGTTCTGGAAAAGTGCGAATCAGAGTTTGGAAAGACTTTGACACAACCCTGACTCAAAGAAGCCATCCACCAAAAGTCTGTGACATGGTAAAGAAGGGATTAGTCAGAGACACAGTCAAGCGGTCAGGCGTAATGATACAAAACATGGTGGAAAAAGGTTCAAGAGGGATGAAAACATCGCCAAGTCGCTGTACATACTGAATGGATGGAAAACTTAAAGGGAAAAGAAAGGGTAGATTGTGAATAGAGGAGCTCAGGAGGGCATTATGGCTGGAGACTCCGAGAATAAGCATGCCCTTAGTGCCTAAGCATTATTATTATTTTACATGTAATTCACACACATGCTCATGCACATGCACTCTAATTCACTTCAGTCTTGAAAAGACATTACATCTCAGCCATTTCAAGTTCAAACACAATTCAAACTCACACACACACACAAAGAGAGAAAGAAAAAAACACCCTGAAATGCATGATGCATATTACCCTGAATGAATAAAAGATCCATATGGGGAATGCATTCTGACTTGAAAAGATTACATTTTACTCCATCAGGATTCAATCACGACTGTCCTCTCTTGAGAATTTTAGAACCCTCGAGCCATACCAAACCATTCTCCAGTAATGTTTTAAACACATTCAGAAAAGAATAAATTAATTTAAAATTAATAAATAAATGCAAATAGTGATATAGTCAGGCATCTGATCTCTTTGTAACATTTGACTCCAAAATGGACATGGAAACTATGAACCACAGAGGCAAGCATCTGCTCGTACCATTCTTCCTTTTCTCAGCCCTATTGTCCCTTATTATCTTTTCTTTCTTTCACAATACCCCACACACATTCCACCCCCCAATTTCTGCTCGGAACAGCTGGTAAAGAAATAATCAGTGCTTTACCCACAGAACAACTAACTAATGAAAACCATCCACACGCCGGCTTTTTATTGATCATAAATCATGAAGATGTCACAATCAAACTATTTGCACACCCTCGCATGCAGCGCCGTCCAAACTGCTTTCACACGGGTTTCATTGATCATAAATCATCCAGACATCATAATCAAACCGTATTCTGATTTCGTGCATGCAGTCGTTTATTTCCAAAAGGGATTTAATACAGGCTTTGCTGCTCCTATGCAGTTACATCCACATGTCAGCACAGTACTGTATCTGGGATTTGTATTGGATTCTGTATCCTACAGGTGTTAATAATGAGGGGAAAATGCCATCCGAAGAATTATTGCTGTTCAAATTGTGCATGATAACATAACATACTAATTAAGGCAAATCTAGTGCTCATAAAATAAACAAATAAAAAAAACCTTTTATTTATAGCTCTATTATTTTAGAATGGATGTGCATGTGCTGTATATATGCCAATGATCTGTCAATTATTTCTTTACATAAGAGATTTAATAATGGTGTCAATAATCAGTGCAGTTAGGGAGATTTCTACAAAGCACCAGAAAACTGGAGCTGTACTTTCTTCTCTTCTCTATTACTAACAGTTCCAGCTGCAGGGTTTATCCTACCTGCTCAAGAACTAATAGTGCTTCACGGGTGGGGCTAGCAGCACACCTGTATGCTGATTGGTTACACAATGACATAAATGCTTTGTTCTTTCTTTTTCCGTAGAAATGCCAGATGCGGTTTCGTAAAAGTTTTTTCTTGAGTAAATTCTTTGCAGACAATTTTGGTGACTGATGTATGGATCAATCCGACAAAGGAACGAGCTTAACTCAAACAAGTACTGAAGTACATTGCATGCATTCGTAACCAGAAAACAGCAACTTAAAAACAGCCCGATGATGCAACACACATAAAATCAACGTTCCCCATAAATACATAATAAAACAGCACTTCCCATAAACAAACATTAAAAACGCATGCAGCATGAACTCAACAGATAAACACAGATTAGCACGTCTGAGCTCACGACTTGAAGGTTCACGGCCCTGGATCTGATTGTTGGGGCCCTTAATTCGTAAGATAAAGAACTAGATTTTTGGACAAATCAATCCTGAGAGAAAATGAACTGACTGATTTGGAAAGTAAAAGAACAACCGTTAACAGAAAGGTCTCAGGGAAATGAGAATGAAACATGAAACTTCAACTCACATTGTGTCCTTGTTCTGTTCTGCCTGCTGCGCACCTGCTCAGTCCATAGAGTC
The DNA here is from genome assembly GCA_025212355.1 of Notarius kessleri. Classification (NCBI taxonomy): domain Eukaryota; kingdom Metazoa; phylum Chordata; class Actinopteri; order Siluriformes; family Ariidae; genus Notarius; species Notarius kessleri. Next base: position 9,009,114 of record JAOBAM010000026.1, read on the forward strand.
GGGTACTGTGAGATCATGTCTAAGGGAAAATGACAAAAAACATTAAAGTTAATCTATTGTATTGAACATTTTTTGCCAAAAACTGCTTGAAATTGTGGTTCCACAAAACTGTCACCTTGGCAGCAATTTTTTTGACTTGAGTGTCACTCAGATAGTCAGCAATATGCTCATATTGCTGATTATCTGAGTTGCACTCAAGTCAAAAAATTGAGTGACACTCAAGTCAAAAAAATTGAATTAATTGTCAGTTGCCATGGTTTCATTGGTGTAGTACCCATTCAAACAACACAGCTAGCTACAAATGTATGGAAACCACCAAAAATGCCCACTAAAAATGACAATTCTGGAAAGAAATATAACTTCTATTCTATATTGGAGAATAAGCATAACACAACATTTTGGTCTTTGTGATTTCTGCTTGACAGGTTTAAAGTAGCCAAAAGAATGGCGAAAACACCAGAGCTTGGGTAAATCATAGCGAGAATCACCAACTGGCATCTTAGGAACAAAAAATACAGAGAAAACCACCAATGTTTCCCATTGGCGGTTGCAAAATCATTTGGCTTCTCCTTTAAACTTTGCGAAATTCTGTCTCTTATTAATAACTAGTTTACATTGCTGGAAATTGGCAGCTCTCATTGAAAAGGAATTATTGCGTAGCTGCTGGTGTGAGCTCAACAAATCCAGGTACTATGAATATGAACATTAGAGTGTCCAAAAAAGTGTTAATCACAAACCTTCCTCATCGGTCGGTGGCTGTGTCTCCTCAGCGAGAACGACAGACTCATCTGCGTTTAGAATGGAAAAGATTTGCAAGGAAACTACAATTACGAGAGTAAGCTAGACATTCAAGGCATGTTATAGATTAAATACTATTTGCACATGGCCCGGCCAGAAGAGGAGAGGATCGAATGGAGGAAAGACTGAAAGGCAGGACCTTGAGAACAGAAAGAAGTGAAGGGTAATGAATAGTGGTTATAATCATGTTTTGTCCGAAAACAAGTACAGACATAACAAAAACTTTGCATAAGTTACACATCGTAACAAACAGAATGCTGATATAAGATTCAGATTTTTTGGACTGTAGGTTTGAAAATGATACAAAAGAGCTCAAGCTGTGGCTGAGTAAAAGCACTAAAGTACAAGGACTGTGTCGATGCCTGGTGAGATGAGGTCATAGGCTCAGATCCAAAAGTCTGTTTTTGATTCAATCGATTATTAAAAACTAATGCAGTTTTGGCAAATTATATTTTTTCAAGCAAGATTCCCTCATTCTTCCCTAATATAAGTTAAAAAATGTTCTTATTGTTTGAAAGCACTCATGATAATATTGCATAATGCTCCGTACTGTATTTAATAGACAACAGTGATGAGCAGCACTGACCTTACGAGCTCAATGAAATCTTTGGCATCCCAATAATTTGAAGCAAAATGAATAACCCAATGGTTTTTAAGGCCATTGAAGCAATTGACTAAAAAAAAAGAAAAGATTATAGTATTGTGCAAAAGTCTTAGGCACCCTATTTTTTTTAGTACAAACTTTGTTTGAGGTTTATATTTTATGACTTCATTATCGAGTCAGTCCAAAAACATTTTATCTTTCCAAACTTTATTTTTCCAGCACAAAATTAAATGTTACAGAAAAATGTCTGAATGTCAGTAAAGAAAGCAGCATAAGAGACGACTTTCCAGACAAAAAAAAAAACATAATGAATCCTTCTGGGTTTTGCTGCAAGAAGAAGAAGAAGAAGAAGAAGAAGTGGCAACAGTCAAAATCTCCAGAAGAACTTTGGCTGGTTCTACAAGATGCTCAGTAAAACTTCCAGCTCATTTCCTTATAAAACTGCACTCATTGTACTTGATACTGCTGTTCTTTTCAAACAAAGGGTCTCACACCCAAATACTGAATTTGTTTCACGTATTATAGTTTACTGCACGTCATAGTATTTTTTAATGTCAAAACATGCACTTTCATTATTTTTGAAGGCATCTTTGCTCAACAGAATTTCTTTGCAAGACTTTTGCACATTACCCCATCGGTGATTATTTTCCTATCACCATTGTGTTTTATTCCTTACATTCCTTACAGAGTCAAATGTTGTCTTTCATATTCAACAAATGATGAAACACTAACAGTTGGTCACCTCAACCAGGCCAAGAAAGACGGCTGAAGCAATCTTTGGTCATGGAGTGCATGTTACACTCTCTCTGTCTCTTTGTCTTCTTGGATAATACTCTTTACCAAGCCTCCGCTGTAAGGAAATTGAAGGAATTGCAAAACCCTTGCAAAATGACCCATGAACCATTGTTGTGTTATTATTGCTGGTCTGGAAGGTCTTACTGGAATTCTTTGATGAGTGTCCATCTCATGCTTGCTCTGCATTCATTCTGCTTCACATAAAAGCCAGCTGAGCATCATTTTACCAGCACAATGGCTGGATGTATTAGCATGATCTTATATAGTCCCTATCTGCAGAGGTCATGTGGCGGTGATCCAAAAGACAATTACTACTCCACTATACCCGATATACCAGTATAACTGTAGAGTCCGATATAGTTTAGATGCCTCTGTCCTAATTCATATTATTTTGAGTATTCCAACCACAGTTGGACTGTGTTCAGAGACTGTGACTTAAGTTAAAAAGTAACACCAAGAAAAGTTATGCGTATTCAGAGTTGGGTTATGCATGTGCTTCAGAATTGAGCGTAACTCAGACACATGGCTGTTTTACTTTTTGTGTGTAACTCTTACAGAACTTTCTGGTTAACAATCAAGTCTGTAGTTATATCTCAGGTCTGAATTTCAGCAACAAATACTCACTACATGTGCAGAATTCAGCTCTGATTTTTTTTTTTTTTTTGTCTGAGTATCTAGACTCTATTTTCAATCCAAGCTGCCATAACAAACAAATTTCCCTCCTGGGTATAATAAGTGTCATTTCATGTAGGAAAGTACAAGTACAACTCCACAGCAAAAATAAATTAATAATCCCACTGTGAGGGAAAGAAACCGAAACAGAAAAGGGAAAGAGTGAAATGGGCCAAGACGGCACCTCTGCCTCTGAAAAGGACTGGAAGGAAACTTGGTTTATTTAGTAAAGAACATCTGAAGGCTCTTAATCTGGAGGGGAAAAAATGGTGATGTGGCTGAAAAGTCAGCCTGAGGTAGATGAGTGAAATGCTGCTATTTCAGTCTGCTGTGAAATGAGATCCAGTAAAAATGTCTTGGTTTTCATTATGATGAACATTACAAAGTTGAACAGTGGACACTTAAGTGCAAGGGTATGATCCAATTTACAGTATGTAAGAAAGAAAGACAGTAAAGTGTGATTGTCAGGCAAAGTGAATACATAATGCATAACAAATATATATGCATACAGTGCATACTGTCCATACACAATGTCAAAAACAATATGCGTGTAAGGATGTATGTTTCCATACACACATACATTCTGTAGGTATGTACCTGCTTTTCCTGGCTCTCGAGGAGTGACCTTCTCATGCTTGGAGCCTAAAAACACGTCAACACATTACAATCCTTACATTAGCATGTCATACAAGAATAAGAGAATTACATTATGATGCAAATCTGTCAAATGAGCTCTGCTCATAAAAAAGCAGCACACCAAAGCACAATGAAATTCACACCAGGCCTGGTTACATTTAATAACCAGAAATAATCATCAGCCAGTCTTCCAAATCATGTCCTAAGCCTCTGTATGACATACAGGCATGTATTGAAGACTGTAGGACAACATAATGACACCATTCTGGAGCTGTGTCGGAAAGTGTCCTGCGTTTTTCCTCCAACCAAACAGCTGTTTGTTTATTTTTTCCCCAAAAAGCTCCGCAATGTTGTATTGATTAAGCCTTTGCATGAACAATTAAAATAGTTATCTCTAATTGGCTGCCACAATCATTGTTAATGTTATAGTCATGTTGTCTGTTGTTGCCCAAATGAGGATGGGTTCCCTTTTGAGTCTGGTTCCTCTCGAGG
>JAOBAM010000026.1:9013210-9024742 GCA_025212355.1 Notarius kessleri
CATGCAGTTAGGTTGGCGTGGGGCGGCCTTGGGCTGAGGTGCCCTTGAGCGAGGTACCGAACCCCTGACTGCTCCCCAGGCACTCTGGCGTGGCTGCCCACTGCTCTGGGTGTGTGCGCACGCGTGTGTTCACTGCTTCAGATGGGTTAAATGCAGAGGATGAATTTCACTGTGCTTGAGTGTGAATGTGACAAAGGCTGCTTCTTCTTCTGAATTCAGAATGAGGCCAAATTTGGACCGTCCAAACAGAATATGCTGTTTAAATGAACCGTGTTATGTTCGGAATATTATTTTGCATGTAAATGTGCTGGATGATCTTTTGCAGTGTCAATTTACAATATGCTTGAACGCACAGTGGCACGAATCAGCCTACTGTTGAAGCCTAGCGGTTGTTTGCATTGCACAGCTTGGGCTTTATTCAGCATGTACGCTAAAGCCTGAAAACATCAACAGATCTGTCTCTGAAATGAAGAGGGTCTTGGGGACAGAAGCCCCGACTCAACTTTTATTCAACATGTCATTTATTATGTTTGTAGGTTTTATACTGTGTACACACGCAATAGACATAAACAGAATAAATAAACATTTACTTTATGATTTATAAGCAAATGCTTTGGGGCCAAAAGGCTACCGGTTCAGTTCCCTGGACCAGCAGGAAAGGCTGACGTGCCATTGAGCAAGGTACCTAATTCTCAACTGCTCCCCAGGCTGCTCTGGGTACGTTGTACATTGCTCTGGGTAAGAGCGTCTGCTAAATACCGGTCATGTAATGAAATAACGTATAGTTTAGTGCTTTCCTGTGGATATATTCAATATTCATTGAAGGAAAGGCAGTTGATTTTCAATGCGCGTCATAAACGTGTACTTGGTGAAGGCAGATATTGCAAAAGTTTACGTTCCATGAAGTCTTTTTATTGGTTGCTTAATTGTTTTTGTTTTATTCGCTAAATTCCGTCTCAACCTGTGTGCTTTATTGCGATCAGTTGTGAAGCCTCAGACATCCGTCTCGCTGGACGGTCATGTTAATCAGCCATTATCTGAATTCTATGGTGGATTTCTTCATGCCTATATATGACACAATTACAATAAAAGTGTTTCCTCTTTGCTTTTGTGCACGCAGCGATGGTGAAAATATATCCTCGAGCTCTCTTTTCACCATGTGTGTCACTCTGGGGGGGGCCCCCCTTCCAGACTCCTCCTGTCATAGAGCGAAGGAAAATTACAGGACTGGCACCACTTTAATGGAATTACGGAAATCCGTCCTGATACTAATGGCATATCGTGCTGGGGGAGGGGGGATTGAGCATTACATACACATTCACAAATTTACATGTGAATTCAGGCGAAGGCGGGTAATGAGGGGCATGTGCGTGTGTACCGGCGAGTGTGTGCGCGTGTGTTTGTCTGTCAGCATGAACAAGCGGCCATTAGCCTGCCGGTATACAACGGAAGCTCGTCTCCCGCATTTAACACACACCAGTGCTCTGGTACAGCAACCAGCCCTGCCGGAAGATCATGACTCATTGCACCAGTGCACAGCGGCTGCCCTGTCGTCTTTTAACAGTTCTGTTTTTCTGGTCTTTCTCCATCTCCTTTATCTCACTTGTTCCACATTTTGGAGTAGAGTTCAAATTGAGTCTTTTTGGATAAAAGTCTTGGACTGAATAGAGGAGAGTGTTGGTGTGTGGGATGTTTTTTTGCTGTGTGTGAACTGGAGATTCAGTCGATTAGCACTCGTGTCTACGGAGTCGCCAGGTGGGCAGACAAGGTCAGGGTGGTGGGATGTATTTATTTATTTGCCCGCCCACCCACCCTTGCTGCAGGATCTCTGTATGGTGTCTCATGCCTATGTATCTGGCATTCAGAGGCCTTGAGGTTCAATCTGAAGGTCTGAATTGTGTAAAAACAATTGCAAAAAGACCTCAAGTGTAGCGTTTGTTACAATACAAGAGCAGCACGGAGATGTTGAGGTCCTGAGCGATTGGGAATGTTCTCTATTTACTGAAGTCTGATTCATACCAGATGCTTTCTGAAGCATGTTTTTGATTTATACAGGCGAAAGATATTCTTCCAAATCAGTCAACAGCGACGTGTGCAATCTAATATGTAGTGCATTTAGCTCTTTACCCCTTAAAGCAGTTGCTACAGCCACCCTTGTATATGTGTATACTGTTCACCCTTGGAACATATTCACAAGAAAAAAAAGTCTAAAGACAAGGTTTTAGACAAGGCGTCATATGTCGTCATTATGGGATATACATAGGGTCGTCATTAAGGGATATACACAGGGTCGTCATATGTAGTCATTAAGGGGTAAAGAGTTAAAGTGCATTTCCCAAACCTACACCACAGAGACATGTACAAGTTGTACATTTAATATATTCAATTTAACTGAAATGCATCCACGGTGCCAGCAATTGCATTGCTATTTTAATATTTACTGGTTTTCTGAAATAGTCCCAGGACAAAAACCAAATGCTAAACTCAGCACTGGTGATTTAAATAGTGATCCAGTAACTAATTATGTTATTGTCTGCCAGATTTACAGAGTTGCCCCCAGCTTCAATTTTAATTGCAATTCTTTAATTGCTGTTCTCTCAGGTAGCTGAAATACTGGAATATTTTAGTGGGCCCAGGTTTTATGGTATTTGGGTTCACGAGCAAATGAGGAACTAATGATTTCAGGGGAAAGAAAGCCGTCTCAGTTGTACTGCAAATGTCTGTGGAACATACAGTCCTTTGGCTACATCTAAATGTGGCTATTTCATCAAGACACACTTTTTCAGTTGAAAAAGGTTCCTTTAATCTGCATTTAATAACTGCACAGCTACTCAGATGGCTTGGATTTCATAAGAGAAAGAGATAAAAAAAAGATGGTGCCAGTGTTCCAGAGAAGTCTGTTGGCCCACCTGGGATTTAAATCAGGGTTTCTTTAGTTCTTGTGCTTTTTCAGTTCGAATTCTGTGCATAAGATCCTCTAGTATGCACTAGAAAATGGGCATTTATCACATGTATATTTTATCTGTGTCATCTGACTGCACACAATAGTCAGAAAGTTACTATCAATTATGCCGAAATGATTGATAATAAAGCTCTTCCTAAACAGTTTACCCACGATTATACTTTTCTGACATTTGTGGTTCCTGTACACACATCAGGGGCGTAGCTGGGGGGGTCCTGGGGTGCCCGTGACCCCCTTTGTCGGACCATACATTTTTTCAATAGCCACATAAGAATATTAGAAAAGCGCCCACTGTAATTTTTCTAACATTTTTTTTGAAACTAGATTGTTACCTCAGCCAGAGACTTCCTGTGGTATGGGCGTGAAAACCCAGTTTGTCAGAGTGTGTGCGGGAGAGGCAGATGTAAGTGCAGATATGCTAAATAATACACAGTGTGATATGAGCATAAAGTGCGTGAAATGCATGCAACAGGCAAACAGTCTGAAACAGCAGACAAAGTCGTAATCAAGGAAACAGGCAGGAGGTCAATCGAGGCATGGACAGAATATCAGAGGCAAAACTATACAAGATCAGGGGATGAGAAACAGGAGTCGAAAAACTAGGAGGTCAACAAGGACAGGAAACAAGGCTCAGTAAGGCACACTAGACGTGACGGAATACTTCACATCGTCCTTGCATGGGCGCAGTCCTTAAATAGCACAAGCATAGTTCATTGATTAAAAACAGGTGTTCTTTGTTAACAGCGCGCGTGCCGGAGCTCGTTAGGCACGTGCGCAGCTTGAGGCGTGCCTTCAGGTGCATGAGCCAAGGCGCGCAGGACTGAAACAGTTCTGTGCAAGCGCAACACGATTGCACTAGAAAGCATGGTTAAGCTGCCAGTGTAGCTGCAGTCATTTTAGTTGCGAATTATGAGTATTTCCTCTTGTGTTAATAATTTGCCATGTCAAAACAAGCGAAACTTTCCTCCTTCTTTCGATGTGAAGAGAGGTAAGAAATTTAAAAAATATTTTTTCCATCAAATTTGCATTTTGTGGCTTCAAAGCTAAGTTTTAGTGCTGTTTCTAGAACCCAACATCAAGAAAATGTGGAAGAAACGGCAATAATGGAAGAGCCGGTTTCTAAGCTACCTAAAACTAGCAATGGTAATTATTTTTTGTTACATAATGCACTCAGGCTGCCAGTCAGTGTGTGACCCCCTCCCTTTGAAAAATCCTAGCTACACCCCTGGTGTGTGAAGGGTGTGTGTGTGTGTGTGTGTGTGTGAGACAGCCATTAACAATAATGAAAATTTCAAATTAGCAATGAGTCATATTATTGGTCACATTTAAAGTGGGATGGTTTACATCCAGTCACAGTAATGATGTTAACAAATAAATCAGCCAATGCAATGGCCATTTAGTGAGATACCTGCAGAATACATCATGTAGGTCTTGACCGGTCTTGAAATAAAATCCTGAGTCTGTATGTTTGAGGCTGAGACAAGACTGAGTAAAAATGTGGTTGATTCCAAGACAAGACTGAAACCTTCAAAAAGTGGTCTTAAGACTGGTCTCAAACACTACAACACGACTGTGTATCTGCACATACTGTATTTGCCTACATGCATATTTCCCTTTTGGTTTTGGGGTTGAAAAAAAAACTGTATTGCTACTTGGCCTTTCCATTTTCTTATTAGTAATAGCAAAGAAAAAATCCACCCTCAGTGACTTGTATCTTTGTATCTTTATTATTAAAATTATCTTCATTGGAATTATTTTATAATAAAATGCTAAGTTGACTTTTTTAATGTAAACATCTTTCAGCAACGTGTTGGTCTATTTTCACTTTGGTAAATGCGTTCCTACATTAACCACAATGCTGTACGATTAGCCCTCGTGGGTGTTTCTCAATGGATGCTCAAGGATGCCTCCTTGGTCGAACGGATCCTTCAAAGTCCGGTACTTCAGAGGCTAGGCGTTATTAAAAAGGTCCCACCTTGTGCATGCATGTAGGATTGTGAGTGCTTTAGTAACGTTCAGGAGACCTACAAGCATCTTTGAAAATTCTATGAATGAAGAACTTAGTCCTTGTTAGAATTCAAAGGCGTGGTATGACTTGGCATCCTCAAAATGCGGCCATTAAAGATCCTTCCTTGACACTGAGAATCACCGTCTATCTCTAACTAAGCAGAGTGATGCAGCGGCGCTTTAAGCCAGGCCTCTCCCATAACTCAGGACAACTGCATCACTGCATTGCATTCTGGAACTTTGAGTCCAGCATTCACAACGATGTCAAAACTTCTTCTACACTGAATTTCACTTAATACTTTGAATAATCTTGCTGAAAATGGTGAGTGAGAAAAGAAGATTGTTGAATTTTTTTCAATGCATCGGAACTGCAATAGTAGCAACAAATGTCCTGCTGTGACATCTGAGTGGCAGATAACTGCGAACTGCTCATGGAAATAATGAAAATACAGAAAGAACAAACAAATTAGCGCCAAAATCACCTCAAATATTTCACTACAAACAGTTAATGTGTTTCAGGGAGGACTTTTCTTTTAAGGACTTTGGCTCATGATACACCATGTTTTGTACTTTCTTGCAGGTATTATCGAGTTCATTCATATTTTTGCAAAGCTTGCATAAATGATGGCTTAAAGAGTGTGTTGAAATAGTATAGTAGATAATGGTAGGTGGTGTAATATTCTGACTATTTAGTATAGTAATATGCAATTTAGGATGTACGGAACGCAGCCTTTTTTCCATAATACTGGGCCTTCCAGTTTCTATTTTTGATTAAGAATACAGACTCCTGCTCCTCCTGCTGTTATTTCCATTTTTGCCAGCACAGAACATGCAGTACATACATGACAACCTTTGAGTTCTACTGCAACAAAGGCAATGATTTGCCATTTTCACTTGGCTTTAGTTTTTCAGAACTAGCATAATGTGTCAGAGTGCTCTGTCTCAGGCATGTTAAATTGTCAAAGCTGAGTGTTTAGAGGTCATATGAGTGCACATAAACTACGTCCAGGCAGTCATCAGCCCAACTCTATTACGACTGAGCAATAACTTTTTATAATTAAATATTAATATAAAGTCAGTTGATGCAGTGCAGCTGGGCAGGTGGATATTTGAGTTTTCCTTTCTGCAGCTAAAGCATCCAATTCCACAGAAACCTCAGTACTTAGCCTATATGCCTTCATGTGGGATGAAAAATGCATTTTGCAATTAAAAAACTAAGCTAATGAGGCTTACCCTGGCACCGAGGCTTCTTATTGGCTACCGCTGTGCCACTGATGGGCCTGCCATTGGGTGTTACACACCAGCAGTAGCCAGTAAAGCTGTGGCATTGGACCTGATAGAAAGATATACAGAGAGAGAGAGAGAGAGAGAGAGAGAGAGAGAGAGAGAGAGAGAGACTTTTGTCTATGCAAAGCTCAAGACTTAGCTGAGAAAGCAGAGCTTGTTAACTCGGAAGCTAACAAGATCATTTTTCTTATTGTTGGACCCATTTTCTGGCTTTTCGAAAGTTTTGGCCACGCAAAAGCTCAAGAGGGTTGCATTCAGCATTTTTCACAGTCATGCAGCTATTATGGTATCTGAGGTAGTCAGAGTGTTATGACATAAAATGAAACTGAAAATCAGACCACAAAGAAAAGGCCATAATACACACACACACACACACACACACACACACACACACCAGCATACTCCCTAATAAACTCATTCCAATATATAATTATTGGCAGGAGTATTCCTGTTACACGAACCTGTTATTTTTAATATGAACCATTTTTATACAGAGCTGCTCAATTCCAGATTCAAATTGATCAGAATTTCTTCACAATGTCGAAAACAGCATACACCATTGTGTTTTACTGACATCACTTTTTTGTAACGTTTCTTATTTCAATTCTGTCAGTTCTCTCACCTCGCTGTACGTGCCGTCCGGGTTACACACAGGAACAAACACCTGCGGGAAAAGTTTCTTGGCCTGCTGCTCTGTGTACTTCTTCTCAGCCACACACCTCGATGTATCTAAAGCAACAACACGGATGTATATCATCAACTGAAAAATAATCGTCATCCTTCTTAAAAAATAAGCCAAAATGAAAGTAGGTGCAAAATTAAACTGTATGCAATTTTGTTATAATAAAAAGTTACAATGCACCAAACCAGTATTGAATCAGAACTCTGAGTCCAGGCCAAGCTAACTGAGATGCTCGACTTTGCATAAAAACCAGAAAACCTTCCTATTAAATATGAAAATTATGGCAGTGCCTTCAAATGGGTGCTAAATCTATTGTAACCAAATATCGAGATATGCAAATCCGAACAGGATGGATGCTATTCATTTAGAATTTTTTTTTTTTATACCAAAAATGTTCAGAAGGCATCAAGTTGAGAATAAAGATGTACATAAAGACTGCAACAAAAGCATTGCATGAGCAGAACGGTTTTATGTTCATGCAGACAGGCATTATTGCATCATTAATGTGAATGTGTTCATTCATTCATTCATTCATTCATTCATACATCCTTAGTAACTGCCTGGTCAGGACTTGGTCACAATGGTAGTTTGCTTATATTTTAGGAAATAGAACCAATTAAAAAATTTAAAGATGTAGAAAATATTGCAGGTAGGCCCTTTAGTTAGGAGATTGTGAGTTGTTCATGCCATAGCCACAGAGAGGTGGGATACTCTCACATCATTTGTGGGTTTCAGTGAGTCCGAGTGTGTTCAGCTGCACAAGCAACAGTTTGAAAAGACAAGACGGTTTCACGTGTCTCGGAAGAAGCCCTTGGGACACTTGGCTCATGGGTAGGAATTGGTAGAAATGTGACCTAATTGAGGATTTAAAAAAAATAGAGAGGGGGGTGGATTAGGCCACACCCACTTTGGATTTAAACCGAAATACAGAGACAGATACAATCAATGTCTTATGTGTCAGATTCATTTTTGACTCATTTTGATCAATATGATTGTCTTGATTCACAAGGAAAATCCGAGCACCCACAATCACTTCATGAAGTCTACTTCTCCAAGTTTACTTCATCATTCATGTAAATCTCGACACAGTAAAATAAGATTCTGCAAATCCTATTAGTCTGATCCATTTTGCAGCAATCACACAAAAGAGGGGGAAAAGGGATATTTAAGAAGCCGGATACATTCTTTCGGTTTGCCAGTGCCACGAATGTGGTAAAAGCTTCTTTTTTTTATTTCCTGGAGTTTAGGGAAATTATGGATATGAATCTAGGAAAAAAAAGATGACTGATATTCAGTATGTAATGAAGTGTGCAAGTGTGTGTAAGTGAGAGAGTGCGAGAGAGGTTACAAACGTAGGAGATGCATGCGTGACTGGGAAGAGCAACAACAGCCTTCTTTCACTCGACTCATCAACAGAGAACCCACGCACCCCTTCCCCTCCAAACACACACACACACACACACTTCATCACATTCCCCCTGGACTGAGTGAGTGGACTCTTTTAGTGTTGGCAGCAACACATGAAGCCACAAACTGAAGCTCCACCAGCGTGCCTCAGAATTCAATTTCAGCAATGACACACGCTCACTTTCTCCACTGCTCAATGCTGTAATCCCAGTGCCCCAGACTGGTGAGGTGGCACCTCGTGCGTGGGACACTCTGCCCAGTCTGCTAGACCAAAAGAATGAGTAAAAGACAGATGGGGAAAAAGAGAAAGATGGATAGCACAAGAGGTCGGTTAATGAAAACAGAGGAGCAGATAGAGAGTCTGACTGATGACAGGAAATGAAGAAGGAGAACTTGAAAAACTTGGTTTTAGACTGTATGTGTAAGTATGGTGGAAGGAGGAATGGCACAGCATTAAATATAACTATATATGGATAAAAAATATGATGAGTCATTCCTTGATAAATCAATAAATAAATAAATACTTCACTTTTGGCAAAGTTCCTGGGATTCAACCTGATCCCTTTCCTTCTAATGAGAAACTGAGAAAAGTGACACCACTACTCACCCAGATGTAATTTTTCATAATGCTGATTGTGTATGTTTCATTTGTTAGATTTTTGCTAGAACTCACCTTGGTGTAGTTTAAAGGTATGCTCCATGCACTTTTTTAAGTAAAAGATACATATTAAAAGGTACAAAAGGTGTACGCTTGAGGGTACCACCCCAGCGACAAGGCATGCTGAGTGAGGCATGGGTTCTGGATGGATAGATGGATGGATGGTTGGAAAATGTAACATGGAGACAGAGACAGAATCTGATAAACAGAGAGATGGAATAAAGGTAGCTTGAAAAAGTGTACATTTTGGACATACGCTTAAAGGAAATAGTCCCTGAAACAAGACACTGAGAAATTCAACATGCTCTGTTTTGTTTCTGTCAAAGCATGGCACTCATTCCAGATGAATGGCTGTATAGATGAAAAGAGGGATAGTGGAAAAGGTTGACCAAGATGAGGAGAAAAGAAGGACGCTGCACAGTTTTTTCCTGTATGGAAAAAACACAAATAATGTCTTCAGCAAGGAGGATGAGAAAGGGCTGGAAAGAGTGACGGATGGGATGCCTGAATCATACAGTCTGGGTATGGAAGATTAAAATGTCCCAGTACGGGAGCTCCACATAAAATGATTTTTATGGCTGTCCACATATTTTGGAGAGTTTGAAGGATGTTGCGATTGTCAATGCGTTGATTTTTTATTTTTATTTTATAAAAGGGCCTTCCTAGTTGTAAAACTGGCTTACCATAATTTTCTTCCCTTTGGATGGATGTTGTTATCTGACTTAAATGTCTATTAATATATCCAGATATGCAAACCAAGTGATGAATAAAATTGTACTGTTTACGCCAACAAGACTGGATGACTTTCTAAAGAAACAGCTCTGTCATGGAGCCATGACAACAGTCATAACATGATAAAGAATGATTATTTTGGGGACACTTGGTGAAACAATGTTCATGATCTCCATTTTTCCACGCCTTCTGTGTTTCTATCAGTCTTAAACAGGGTGGCAGGGGAGGGAAGTGATCGAGAGACAGACATGAAGAGAATCGAGGAGTGAAAGAGGTCATTGAGAAGAGAGAAGAGACGCAAGCATGGTTTTGGTGTTGACAAAATCCTGCCTGGAGAGCCAAACACAATAAGGGGGTTTGTGATTCATTTGATACTTTGACCTTGCTGGAGAATGAAAACCAATCCATTACATCCCGATATCACATTTTAGACAAGTTGCTTTTTAAATCTCAAGATCAAGAAGACTTGCAAGAAGGATCAAAAATTCCATGACAAAGAACATCTCAATTTATTTCAAGTGGAAATTGAGATGTTCTTTCCTCTCATCTTTGCACAGTCTATGTTACTCAAGCATGGCTGATGAACTCTGACCTTTGCATGAGCCTCGCATAACTTCCAGCTGGGGGTCGCGGCACTTGGCGCGCTGGAACTCACAACGTGAGGCGAAGGTTCGTCCATCGGATGCACACAGAGGCTTGCGTTGAGCACTGGAGCAATCCATGTTACACTCTTTATCCTGGTCAACTCGAAGGAACTGCGGAGAAAACAACAGACAGTTTTACAAACCTAAAAATTTATCTCATTTCACTTTTCAGTCAATATTTCACTGAAGGGTGACTTAGGCTGCCCTTAAGAAAATCACTTGGACTGGCAACTTATCCAAACTGTCTCAGAAAGACATAAACTAGAAAAGACGACAACCTGAATCTGGTCTTGCTGAGCTTCACTGGAAAGCTGCCCAAACCCAAATAGCTAAAATAGCACAGTGAAGCCACAATAGGAAATAAAAACAATAATATATAGTAACAGTAAATAATATATAGTAACAGAATAAATGCTTGGAATGAGTTAGAATTAAGAAGCCATTAGAAATGTAGAAATTTCTGAATGTTCAGTCCAGGACACAATTTGCACTCGTGAATCTGCAGAAGGCTTTGAGTAGGCAAATCAGACGCTCGCTGGCCATGCTGTGAAAACTGTACATGCAGATTATCATCTAAGTTTCCAAATCTGTCATTGCTTAACTCTTGAATATTTTCTGTCATGAATACCATCATAAAAAAGCTTGTAATCTCTGCTTTCCAAAGAAATGTATCTCGTTAAGATCTGTTCAGTACGTTGGGAGTAACGGTAGGTTGAAGTTGGTACAACAGAGTAAAAACTCTGCTCACGTGATGTCGGGAAACTGCCGATGCTTTTTGAGTCACGGGAAAGCGGTCAGGCTCTTTTTCTTCTGATCGGTTTCCAACCGGATTACTCGTGAATATCAATCAGATAACTTTTATAGGGATGTACTCTCACTCTCACTGTTTCTGATGACGTATTCAGCAAAATTTTCCGTCAGCTAGTTTTGATGTTATGATTCACAGGAAACTTTGAATTGAGTTTTCATAGATTTACCTACTTATTTTTTTTTTCAAATCAAACTATTCATGTAAATAAATAATTTAAAAGATAACAGTAGTTGTTTTGATGAAAAATATTGAGATCTTAGTGGTCAGAATGATGTTTTAAAAAACCGGAAGTCAGAAACACGAATGTCAATTTCAATTCAATTAATATGAACTGTTTATTGG
>JAOBAM010000026.1:9253388-9264032 GCA_025212355.1 Notarius kessleri
TTTCCTGGATTCTTTCCCCCCATTCTGTCTCTCATAGTTGAAGTGTACCTATGATGAAAATTACAGGCCTCTCTCATGTTTTTAAGTGGGAGAACTTGCACAATTGGTGGCTGACTAAATACTTTTTTGCCCCACTGTATAATGAAGTTTTGGTAGCCTTTTGGGTATTCAGCGCGTCTTCGGTTTCAGTTTATTTATTTAGTGCTTAATCCTAGCAGTAGCACTGGATTAGCCTCATCTTCTTTCTTTCCCAGTGGACAAAGAAATGATTCTGCGCATGCACAGCAGAAAAGTTTTGTCATTGGATCTTCGCATGAGCTCCGAAGTGTGACATGTTGTCTTGACAAAGTGCAATATTATTACAATATTGCACGCTCATTCTCCATTGGGGAGAGCGGCATAATACATGTAGGATAACGATATGATAATATTACATGCCGTCAATAAACCCGCAAGAAGGGACTAGAATATGTTTTTATTCCATGGAAAAAGTAGGCCGTATGTATAATAATTCTCTATATGTCACTCACAAGGAAATCGATGAATTGTTTTGATAAATTTGGGTACTTTTTGTTTGTGAATGTGTCTATATAATAAAAATAAAAATCACACATTGGCTTGAAGATATGAAGTTTATCTTCTCGTGTTGAAAAACTTGTATTTTTTTCATATAAAATACATCACGGATCTGAGTGACACATTTCCCGATACTTCACTCAGATGATGTTATTCCCAGTGTTTTCCTGCTGACTGGACACGCGTTGACAAAATGGTGAACTGGTTCAAAATTAAGATTATTTTGATTAACTTGCGCATTTTTTGTGGATGTATCAATATGATATAAAGAACATTACACAGTGGCATGAAGATATGAAGTTTATCTTCTCATGCTTCACTCACTCATGAATATATTCACTACTCAACGATAAACTTCATATCTTCAACACAACCATGTAATCTCCTCTATTTATGCTAATATTTTGGTAATATTTCCCACTTCAAATGTATTTTTGGATGCATTTCATTCCATACATTTCCATAGTTTGTACATAAATTGATATTTGATTCATAAAAACTTTTTATTTTGCTATTCATACAAATCAAATTGTACACAAATATAATATTGCATATATGCTACAATAAAAACAAATGAAAATATATCTGTTGGCCTACAGATTAAACTGGATAATGAGAAGGAATGCTAAAGTCAAGTCCATAATGTCCACACACTCACCACATTCATTCGATAGTTTCAGTCCTTGTCCATGGTGTACTGCCATGATTTAACTTCTCTGTAAATCCGGCATCCAAACTTCTTATCGTTCACAATGAGCTAATCATTTGCCTTGCAGAAATAGTTAACCTAGTCCCTCGTCCTGCAGTCAGGTGCGCTGTGCCCATGGTGCAAAGTGTCACTGCTGCCGCAGTAGGTAGCAGCTGATGGGAGAGGTTCGGTGCTCGTGCCTCAATTAGTACGGATAGCTTCATTTGCACTGCAGCTAGCTACCAACGGCGCAGACACAGCAGTAGCAGTATTCAGAAAGGAACCCTCATCAGTTGCTAAAGTTTCATCCTGGTCCTCTGGGGTTTTTTGTTTGTTTGTTTTTGTTTTTTTCTTTTTCCTTTTGGAGGTTTTTATCCATTTTAACAAGCACATATTTTCTCAGCATTAAGCTAGCTAGCTATGTGCTGATCCAGAGACACAGTTACTCCTAGACTCACCAGGATGCGGCGTTATACAATAAGAAGTAAGGGTACTCATGTGGCCAAAAATCAGAAGTGCCGATACTTGGTACCTGTGAGTACCAGCCCATTTCAGGAATTGCTCATATCAGATGAGTTTATAGAGCAAGTCAAAACATCACAACAGACATTTGAATGAAAATGTATGCAAATCCAGTAGGTTGCAATGATCATCAATAGAAAATCCAGCTTCACAGTAAATAAAGTTAGTACGGTGTTGTTATTATTACAGAGTTCTCCATAATTATTGGCAACCCTTGTAAAGATTAGTAAACATTGTTTGAAAAAAATCCAATAAATTGAAATGAATTTTTGTTAATTTCTTGATGAAAGATGTGTCTGTCTCTGAATAAATTTATTTCAATTAAATGGATTTTTCTCATTTTTTTCAGTGTGAGATGAAGCTACTAATCTGTACCAGGGGTGCCAATAATTATGGAGGGCCCTGGATGTATTATTATTATTATTTGACTAGGGAAGATCCATACCTATAGATCAATGATTACAAACTTCAAATCAGGCATACTGTGTTTCAATGAAGTAAAACGTTGTGCAACCAGAGAGTTTGAAGTCCGTCTCTGAATAAAGTTGTGATGTTCATTAAATATTTACACTTACTCGAGTTGATCTTTGGCTGGATTGAGTCGAAGTTCAAAATGACACCGCTCATCATCAGTACTGCAGTTCTCAAGACTGGATTAAATCGCTCTCCTGAATCATGAATTGAATCATGAATTGAATTGCTCTCCTGAATCATGAATTGAATCATGAATTGAATTGCTCTCCTGAATCATGAATTGAATCATGAATTGAATCGCTGTCCTGAATCATCCGAAGTGCCTCTTGAGCATAAAATCTGTGTGCCATCTTGCAACAAGTTTTACCTCCAAATAGCCTAAACTATGGCTGACAAATTTTATCCTGTTTACAGTGGGCGTTCCCACCGCAAAACAGAAACCAATCAAAACCAAAAGAGTGAAAGTGATTATCATGCCATTACCATGTGAATAGTCTTTTATGAATGTGTAAATGGGCTCTCAGCACTCCGACTCCGGTGTGACTGAGTAAGGTGACAAGTTTTATGTTCATGTAATTTAGATAATTTAAAAATATTGTATTATTTGGCAGTGGGTACAAAGGAAAGTGTAAATTATAAAGTTTCTGTCAATATGCTTATCATGCTTGTATGATAAAAACTCAAAAATATTTATCTAAATACATAATCTATTCATTCTAAACCTGCCAAACTTCACCGGCAAAGCTCTCGACCCCAGAGGGTTAAAAGCCATATGGACAGGTAAAGAACACAGACCCAGTTTGTTGAATTGCAATTAATTAATTAATTCATTCATTCATTCATTCAGCCTCTTTCACTGTCTTGTTTACTGTTGTAACCAACAGCGACCATGTGCTGGTGGTTTATTCACAATAATAAAGTCCGCAATCCAAAATCACAGCAGTAAATCAGGCCAAAAGATGATCAAGGAAAAACACAGACACAAAGGGAAAATCCAAGAGGGCAGTTGAGCAATGAAGCAAAGGTCAGGATACACATAAAGCAAAACTATGGCTCAGGCTCAGAAATTACACACACAGAAAAGAAAGCAAGACTTCGCGATGTGCATGAAAGTGAATTGTCCTTATATAGTGAGCAAACAGGAACAGGAAGTTGTGTTAATATTTCAGTACTCTGGAAAAGAGACCTCTGCTGGCTGTTTATTTTGAGCAATAACACTGACAATGTCATGAAATAAATTGAATGTTCATATCTCTTTTTCATTCTCCACCTTATGGATTGTACAACTTTTCTGCAATTGTATGTGATGCTCAGGTCTGTGAATAGGTGCTCCATGAAAGGGGACTAATGGGTGAGCGGTGGTCTGTCAATCATCACAACAACCCTAAGGCATCGCCGTCAGCAGCTGTGACCCAGTGCTACTTGAGGGCACTTTTTCATTCCTCACACCATACCTATGCCCGCTGTGCTGTCACTTTCTATTGACGCATTCATTCAATAATGTCGCTGACTTTACCTCAGCTAAACTGACTCCTGAACGCTGCTTCAATCCTCCATTTCTGATTTCACTCCACCCTTTCAGCATAACAAAATCAACAACAAGAAAAAAATCTATTGTATGAGAATCATCTCTGCATGAACGACATGATAGTCCTGATAAAATTTAAAAGGAATAAAAAAAGAAATGAAAAGATTTGCTGTCATGGCCTGAACATATGACAGTGATCACCATGCCTCTGATGACCATTATAAACATCTTGCTGAATAATAAACGATTTAATATGTTTTATTCAATGCCAAGTAAACTATTAAACTATTTTAAGAGCATCTCTACACCTGTATATGCTCATAAAGAATGCATAGACTTACAGACCTAGGGGCACGGTGGTGTAGTGGTTAGCACTGTCGCCTCACAGCAAGAAGGTTCTGGGTTCGAGCCCAGCGGCTGATGAGGGCCTTCTTGTGTGGAGTTTGCATGCTTTCCTCGTGTCCATGTGGGTTTGCTCCAGTTTCCCCCACAGTCCAAAGGCATGCAGGTTAGGCTAATTGGTGGCTCTAAATTGACTGTAGGTGTAAATGGGAGTATGAATGGTTGTGTGTGTCTATGTGTCAGCCCTACGATGACCTGGCGACTTGTACAGGGTGTACCCTGCCTCTCACTCACAGTCAGCTGGGATAGGCTCCAGCTTGTCTGCGACCCTGTAGAACAGGATAAGCGGCTACGGATAATGGATGGATGGTTGGAATTGGGGTTCATTTTTGCCTCCTTTTGAATTCTGTGAACAAAAATTAGTTGGTTGTGAGAAGGTATTTTTTGTCTCATGTTTTGCGGAGGAGACACAGCATACCCTACACAATTTGCTAGCCTTGACTAGCCAGAGAATTTAGCCTGGTTAATCTTTTCTGTTGACCATGAGCTGGCCTAGTGGTTAGTGTGTCTGCCTCTCGATCCAGAGATTACGAGTTCTACTTGTGGTCGAGTCATACCAAAGACCATCATAAAAATGGTACCTAACGCCGTCAAGCAAGGCATGCTGCAATACACATGTGAGTGGGGAGTCAAACTCTCACAGTTACCAGAGGACTACCTCCCCAACTGTAACCCTAACTGTATAGGTGAGAGGCTGAGGGCTATAGAAATGGAGATTGGCGCTGTCCAATGCGCCTTAAGGGCCTGGTTATTACTGAGACAGGAGACTGCCTGGGAAGACCAGGTCCTGGCACGGGAAGGACTTTGAATCTTTTCCATTAACTGTTAGTGAACTTGAATACACCTTTTCTAACCGTGAGTTGGCTTAGTAGTTAGCGTGTCTGCCTCTGAACCAGGAGACTGTGTTCTACTTGCGGTTGGGTCATACCAAAGACCATCATTAAAAAATGGTACCTGCTGCCATATGGCAAGGTATTCTGCAATAAAGATGAAAGTAGGGAGTCAAACTCTTGTGGTTACCAGAGGACTTGCTCCCCACTCTAACCCTAGCTATATATAATAGGTGAGAGGCTGAGGGCTACAGAAACAGAGCTTGGTACCACACCTCAAGAGCTGGGTAATACTGGGACAGGAGACTGCCTGGGAAGACCAGATCCTGGTGTGGGAGGGACTTGTTTTTCCCCTAACAGCAGCTAGTTAGATCTAGATAGCTAAGATATGAATTATTTTGAATTGCAACACCTACAGCATTTTTATCTTTTCAGCTGATGGCTAGCAAGACCTAACCTAGACTACATAAAACCAGCCAGAGATAATTACCTACTATTCTTTCTTAGCTAAGAGGACATTATATGAGTAGATTCTTACAGTATAGACCTTGGATGGAAATTCAATTGTTTTTAGAAGGAGCCAGTAATCATGTCCAACCAGAAGTCTTTTGAGTCCACTGTTTGCATGCCCTCTAGCTTACCCCAGTTTGGAAAAGAGCGTTTCAACATAAAAATCCAAATTTCCAAAACTCTGAAGGTCACTTGGATGGATAGGCAGTAAGGCAAGGCAGAGGAGTAAGATCTATGAGTATGGAAGGGTTGGTTGGGAAGGACAAGGTCAGAAAAGTAGCAGGGAGTGAGATTGTTAAAGACTTTCTAGAAATGAGCAGGAGGATTTTGATCCTATTTCAAATTCTTTAATGTTGAGCCAAGTAGGATTTAAAAGTTCAAGTGTAATGTCAGACTGAACCAATGGCAAGAAGATTAGTATATGTAAGAAAGTAGGCATTCAAAACATTGTGGATACAGGAGAATGATATTTACAGAACTAAAGATGAGAGATGATATAAAATATTACTAAAGTGAGAAGTTTTCAAGAGTTATGGAGAACATGGAAAACCTACATCCAGCCAAGAAGAGAGCATGGAAGGAAAAAAAGAGTGCCATTAATTCGGCATGTGACAATACAGGGCTGAACGTTAATGGTAGTCCGACTGTCCGGGACAATCAAATGTTTTGACAAGTCAAATCCGCATCAGATTGTCTGACAGGACAAGTTGAATATTTGTTAAAAATCATAATTTTTATCATAATTACTCAAGAGTTACATCAATAAAGTTCCAACAAAACCAGTTCAATCCACTCAGTGATCCGGTCGTGTTATTGTTTACGAAATTCCGGGGAAGCTGAGTACAACGAGTGTGTGTGTAAAAATAAACCATGCTGTAAAATCTAATTATCGATTATTAGACTATGAATTCACAGAAATTGGAGAAATGGCAATCAAATACCTCAATAAAATAAATACCTGTGGTGAATCTTCATTTCATTCATTCAAGATTCAAGACGTTTATTGTCATATGCATAGTAAAAACATGGAGATTCAGACAATGCAATGAAATTCTTACTTTGCTGCTCTCCTTACACATAGCAATAACACACACACATGACAAAAAGATGCACAAAAAGGGAATAAAAGTAATAAAAGTAGTAAATGTAGTAAAACTAAATAGGTAAAAGAAGTGCAAAAAACAAGTTAATTTGTAAAGTGACTCTTTGCTTTGTGCAAACAGGTAGCTGCAGTGGGGATGCTGGACAATGGGGAGTGCAGTATTTAGTGTGTTGTATTGTTCAGGAGCCTGATAAGCTGTGGATAGAAACTGTTTGTGAGTCTTGTAGTCCTTGATTTGACACTCCGGTAGCGTCTCCCTGATGGCAGGAGTGTAAAGAGACTGTGTTGTGGGTGTGCGTTGTCCTTAATAACGTTATGGGCCCTTCTGATGACTCCGGTGTTATAAATGCCCTGTAGTGATGGGAAGGCTGTTCCATAGATGGACTGGGCAGTCCTCATCACCCGCTGGAGAGCCCTCCTGTCCTGAGCAGTGCAGTTTCCATACCACACTGTGATGGAGCTGGTGTGGACAATCAACTGTGCATCTGTAGAAGTTGCTGACGATTTTGGTTGGCATGCCAAACTTCCTCAGCTTTCTCAAGAAATACAGTCTCTGCTGTGACTTCTTCAGAAGCTGCTGAGTGTTGCGAGACCAGGTGAGGTCCTCACTAATGTGAGTGCCAAGGAACTTATAAGGTCTTACCCTCCTCCTCCTAGGATCAATAATCATCTCCTTGGTCTTATCTGTATTTAAGGAGAGATTTTTTTCTGGCACCAGGCCACCAGTCCTGCCACCTCTCTCCTATATGCTGTCTCCTATATGGTGTTGTCCGCAAACTTTATAATGCTGGTATTGGACTCCGAGGCCACATAGTCATAAATGAAGAGGGTGTACAGCAGAGGGCTCAGTACGCAACCCTGTGGGATCCCAGTGCTCACAGTTCTGATGCCCAATTTCCTACTCTGACTGTTTGACAAAGTTCAGCACCCAGTTGTAGAGGGATGGTGACACTCCAAGGGTGAGGAACTTTTCAGTCAGTCTGTGTGGTACGATTATGTTAAATTCTGAGCTGTAGTCTATGAATAGCATTCTAACATATGTGTCCTTGGTCTCCAAGTGAGTGAGGGCTGTATGGATGGCAGTGTTGACAGCATCATCAGTGGACCGGTTCTGTCTACATGCAAACTGTAAGGGGTTGAAAGTGGGTGGTATAGTCCTTTTTACGTATGTCATGACTATCTTGTCAAAGCACTTCATTACAGTTGAAGTGAGTGCAATGGGGCGATAGTCGTTTAAAGGGGAACTGAAGTCATTTTTAAACTTGCTTTATTTCTGAATTAATGTGTTATTCAATTACGTTTTCGGTTTTATTAACCTTATATAGTGACTCGTATTGGCATATTATATTACTCTTATCAGCCTTTTCGGTTTTTAGCCATGTTGAATGTAGTTTCTATGGTCCACGGCAGGCGTCGCTTATCAGCGCGATCTTCACGAGACTTGCGCGAGACTTCAAAACGTGAATTTTCAGCGCCGCCATTTTGAAAACTTTACACAGCAGCCAGATCGCCATATCATTCCAATTTAGATTAATTTCGAGATTTGCCAGCTTCATCAGCGATGGCGATTATTCCATACGACTTCTCTACTTCACGTTGATTCGAAGAGTTGGAAAGACGACAGGATAAGGACTAGTCCATCGTGCTGGTATTGACGTCATTACTGTCGCACAATTAAAATGTGCCAGATCAGGTGGCTGGTGGGTTTTCAAAGTAATACATACATGCATGTATTTTTGTGATAAATACATATATTATACTGAGCGCATTTCCCACATGATCCTCACTAAGGTTTCGGACAGCACTACAAAATGGTGTCCCCACTATATACTGCCCTATATAGTGAGTAGGGAGCGATTTCGGACACAGGGAAAACTTCCGGCTTGATTATGTCATCATTTGAAAGACGGCACGTGCGTCTTTTGACAACGCCGGCAGATTTTGGTCACTTTGATTTCCGCTGTACGTTTTACTTTCGTCCTATGTCGTCTTGCACAGGTATCAGCGAATCTCGTTTACGGCCATTGCTTTGACATACGGACCAATATATTACATAGCATATTTCAAACACTCATAACTTGCTAAAGCAGTGACAAAATAGCTATCAGAAATGCATTCCTACATTTTATAAAATGAGAAATAGAATTGAGAATTTAAAAAAAAAAATTGCCTTCAGTTCTCCTTTAAGCAGGCCACTGTGTTTTTCTTGGGGATGGGCACCATAGGTGTTTTAAAGCAGATGGGCACCAAGGCCTGAGCAAGGGACAGATTAAAGATGTCTGTAAACACATCAGCCAGCTCAGATGAGCAAGCCCTGAACACTCACCCTGGGATGTTATCTGGGCCAGCTGCCTTCCGTGGGTTCGTCCTCCTCAGAGCTGTGCTTACCTCTGCTGAGGACACAGAGAACAGTGTGCCCAGCTTGCTCTGCATAGTCAGAATCCCAGTATTGGAATTAAGGGTGTCGAAGCGAGCATAGAATTGGTTCAGTTCATCTGGGAGCGTGCTTTTGTTAGTTATGGCCCCCAGATTTTTCTGCCCGTACTCCGTGATGTGTTGCAACACTTGCCATATGTGCCGGGAATCTGCAGCAGTGTAATGTTCCTCCAGCTTCAGCCTATAGTGCCTCTTGGCCCATGTGATGGAGCTGCGCAGGTTGTATCTGACCCTTTTATATTCTTCAGCATCACCTGAGGTAAATGCAGTGGTGCGAGCACGTAGCATGGACCGCACTTCCCCGCTGATCGAGGGTTTGTCATTGGGGTAGGTCCTACAGCATTTTGCTGGAATAATGCTCTCAGTGCATGTGCTGATATAGCCAGTTACAGCTGCAGCATTCTGTCGACAGTAGCGTCTTCCCTCATAGCAGCAGTTTTAAACGCATCCCAGTCCGTGCTATCAAAGCAGGTCCGAAGCACCAGATCTGATTCCTCAGCCCACACTTTAACAGTTTTACTTACTGGGGGGGTCTCGCTTGAGGAGCTGTCTGTAGGATGGATAGAGGAACACCGAGATGTGGTCTGGCTATCCAAAGTGTGGCCGGGGCGCAACCTTATAGGCGTCCTTCATGTTGCTCTACACCTGATCAAGAGTGTTATTCTCCCTTGGTGGGAAGCACACATGTTGATGGTACTGGGGTAGGACATTCCTGAGGTTGCAGTGGTTAAAGTCACCGGCCACAATGAACACAGCATCTGGATGCGCTGTCTCCTGCATGCTGATGATGTCATGCAGCGTCCCCAGCGCTGTCACGTGACCCGCCTGAGGCGAAATGTAAACAGCCAGCAGAAACACAGCACTGAACTCCCTAGGTAAATTAAAAAGGTCTGGACTTTACCAATAACAGTTAAATGTCCGCAGAGCAATGTTTTTCAACTACCTGCACATTCCCGCACCATCTGTTGTTGATGTACACACAAACACCGCCTCCTCTCATCTTCCCTGAGACCAATGTGCAGTCTCCGTGGTAGATGGTGTGTGTGTGGAGCAAGAGAACAGTGTCTGGCACGCAGTCCAAAAGCCAGGTTACCATGAAAATACGAGCACAACGTTCCCTTATTTCACGCTGGGTGGTAGTCCTGGTTCTCAGCTCATCCATCTTGCTTTCTAGTGAGTGTACATTCACTAGCAGCAGGCTAGGTAGTGGTAGTCGTGTAGCCCTAGCCTTTAGCCTAGCATGTAGCCCCCTCCCCCCTTGCCTCTCCACCTCAGGCGCTCTGGTTGCCGGCGGTGCCGCTACTGCCATGTCTTGCCCGCTGGAGTTGGCTGGGTCCAAACGCAGGAGAAAGTCAAGTCCAACAGACGATGTTTAAGCTCATGATGAACTGTGCCGATGTCCAGAAGTCAGGGTTTCCCCATACACAGACCATTGTGTGGCGCAGCGCCACACAATGGATTCCTATCGCCACACAATCAGACTCGCAACTTTGAAAAAAAAATAAAATAAAAATTCCGTTGCGTATCGTTCTGTTCATTCATAGTGCTATTTCTTCTCGTTCATGCGTGCGCACAC
>JAOBAM010000026.1:9354356-9364643 GCA_025212355.1 Notarius kessleri
TTCTCTGGTTATCTCTCTCTCTCTCTCTCTCTCTCTCTCTCTCTCTCTCTCTCACACACACACACACACACACTGTATATAAAATACAAAATAACAATTGTCCAGGACAGTATTCATAAACAAACATATCTTGCGACTAAATAAAAGGCGAGTATTATTAACTACATACAGGTGTAACTACTCACTCATTACCAGCTTATTCTTTGTAACTTCTCCTGTATACAGCTGCTACTTGACCATGCCCTCGCTAACACATATAGACTACACTGACAATTTGCCAAAGATACTGTACATCTTTCTTTTAAACTTTTGCTTTAATGTATAGCATCATTTTAGCAATGTCATAGATCATGCTGTCACACAAAAAATGAGCTGATATATCTATCTCTAAGGGCATTTTACACTTGACCTGAATGCTTGAGTCCACACGAAGGAATGATCCTGGGCTCATTGGGAAGCTCATAAGACATCCCAGGTTTTCATTGGTTTAGGTCCTGCGTTTAGCACTAAAATCCTTTTGTTTGAATGTCTAGCAATTAGTAAATTACTCTCAGACTGAAAACATTAATTTTTAGAGTTTTAACATTAGGATATTAGAGGTAGAATATTGAAGCAACTTTAGACTTCTTTTTGAATCCAGAACTCGCAGTCCATGTAGCAGACAGCACATCATTGTAATTGCAGACATCAAAGCGCATCCCTGTGCTGTGAAAGTGCTCTGGACGTTTCTGATGTAATCACTGTTGTCACATTAAAGCATTCTGAAATGGCAACTTTGCAATCAAGAAATGTGGTGAAATGCATTTTGGGAATTTTGCCCCCTTTTTGGTCATGAATCAAATTTGTCATTTATTTTACTAACATTTGCTCTTTCTTGCTTGTCCTTTTAGGTGATAAGCATCACATAAGTACTCATCAAGTATTTACCACCTGTGTTGATGTGTCTTATTCCAGTCTCCACCTCTCATACACACACACACACATAAACACAGAAACATCATGATAGCTTCCCAAACAATAAAGTGCTTCTACAATCAGTGCTCAGAAGAACAGCAAAGATCGAAAAAGCTCTCTCTCTCTCTCTCTCTCTCTCTCTCTCACTCAGGTGTCCTCCATTATTCTAATCAGAAGTAATTGTACTGTGCTTCTCTAGCCCTAGTAGAAGAGAATAGAAGGGTAAAGGTGGGTGGATGATGGAATGATAGTGTATAGATGCTGCTTTTTCCCCTCTCTTTCTCCTTCTCTTTCTGTGTTCTCATCCCAGAACAGTCTTCCCGACCCCCACACACATCTGCTCATCTCATATACATAGGGCTTAACACCACTCTCATCACACCTAAAACAGGGGACCATGATATCCTCTTCAAAAACCCACTGGTCAGGTTTATGCCTGTGACACACATTTTTATCACCTAGCACAACATACTGTATGTTGCACTGATAACTAATTTAAAGGTAAAAAGGTAATCACAGATAGGTCCACTACAAAATACTGGTCACAAGGTTTGGAATGATTTTCTCTAACAGTAGTAGTGACTGTAATTCAACATCCAAACATTCAAAAGTGCTTGGCCCCCTTAATTGCCCTTTGAAATTCTTCTTCTTCGAAATTGCTCAAAATCATCATGCCAGAAACCTTTGTTTTGTTCTCGAAGTAAATAAAGCTTCATATGATGAATCTTTATTTATAACTTCTTATTTATACTTCTAATAGTAGTAGTGACTGTAATTCAACATTCAAACATTCAAAAGTGCTTGGCCCCCTTAATTGCCCTTTGAAATTCTTCTTCTTCTTCTTCTTCTTCTTCTTCTTCTTCTTCTTCTTCTTCTTCTTCTTCTTCTTCAAAATTGCTCAAAATCATCATGCCAGAAACCTTTGTTTTGTTCTCGAAGTAAATATAACTTCATATGATGAAGCCTAGTGATGCAGCCCAAACTATAAAGGTAATACCTGAATATTGTCGTTTAGTATTAAAGCAAGAAGCACAACAGTCTATTTAATGAATCCTCTTTTTGATCAAGTAATTGTCACGACCTATCTCTGAAACTCTCAAACATTATCAGCAATATCAAGCCTAATAAAATATGCTTATTGCCCACATACACTGATTATAATTGCCATAGAAGCAGTGATTATTATTCCCCTGCTTTGTACGTGTCCCCTGGTGTTTCTTGTCCTCCTCTGGCTTCCAGCATTCATTACGAATTCCTCACGACACTCATCCGGGCTGCAAATCATATCCTCCATATCCTGTGGAGCTTCCAGTTACAAGAATTCATATTGTGATAAACTGGTCGGTAATTACTTATCCAGTTAGAATAATGATAAATGTCAGATGCTCTAAGTTGCCTTGTGAAATATTGTAGCCCTTTAGGCAGGTTTCCATCTATGGGATTTTATGAGGAACTTTTTTTAGTGCTTTAAAATATTTACAATGGGAAAGGTATCAGTAAATCATTATAATTGATCAAGAAATCCATTTTATATTTTAGTTTAGGGGATTAATTGTTGAAATATGAAATGCTGAATATGTATCTCAACAGGATTTTCACACACCTGCCTTACAAATATAAAACCTATAAAAAAAATTCCCTCACAAATAGTAAATAGTAAATCAATTTATCAGTATGCTTCAAATGTATGACTATGCATACTCTATATCTAGGTGAACATGCTACAACTCAGCAGGGTTTTTCCAAGCTTCGACTGTCCAGTTTCAGTGAGACTGTAGCCTCAGATTCCTGTTCTTGGTCGAAAGAAGTAGAAGTCAATGTGGTCTGCTGCTGCAGCCCATCTGCCTCAAGGTATGATGTTTTGTGTGTTCTGAGATGCTTTTCTGCTCACTGTGGTTGTAAAGAGTGGTTTTATGAGTTACTGTAGCTTTCTTATCAACAAGGAACCTGCAGAACTGCAGTTTAGTGGTTGTATTTTTTTTATATTGTTTTGTTTTATGCATCATTCTGTATAAATTCTAAATACTGTTTTGCTTGAACATTAATTTCTGAAATATTCAAACCAGCCCATCTGACACCAGCAACCATGACACAAAGTCACAGAGATCAGATTTTTCCCCTATTCTGATATTTAATATGAACGTTAACTAATGCCCTTGACCTCCAGCTACATGATGTAGGGATAACAGGACCGAACTTGTTTTGCAAACCTTCCACAATATTGATTATTTTCAGTGTTGCAAAATCTGTCATGATCTATTCCTTAATTAAATAAGCCCATAAATATCCCCAAAAATATAATGTATATTGCTAATAGCTCAAAACAATATAAGGGTTTAGACTCAATTCTAATTTACAATTCTAACTCAATTTACTCAATAACTCAATTTGCAATTCTAATTAAATAATAATGTTTTGAATATCATGCTTTAGTTTTCACCAGAGCTTCTGTAAAACTTTTGGTTCAGGATTATATCCACTCCAAGTACAAAGATACACAAACATAGTGCTTGTCTGCTGTCTCCTAGGAGACCACTCCATCAGTGTCACTCTTCTATATTTCACATACACTGACCACACACCCCCACACATGCAAGCATGCACACACAAATTGTTTCTCTCACACATTTTTCTTTGATATGATTTGTCCATGTGGAACAGTTGTTATCTGTCCTTCGACCACCCCATCCATCATGGTTTGGGGTGGGGGGTGGAGGGTTTAATGATGTCATTATACTGCAGTTCATCCAGAACACTGCTGGGGTTTTTCTTCTCCTTTTGCACCACCAAGCCTATTTGTTTTATTAATTGCAAATACAATCACAATCCACAATCTAAATATCAACAGCATTTGGAGAAAATCTGTTGACAAAAATTACCTGTAAGGGTGGCTGGGTGCAGTGTAGGGTTTGAAGAGTATATGGTGGTGGGGGTGCTTGGTGGCAGTACGGTGACTGAGGGGCATGTGGTGGATGGGCTTGGTGTGATGGTGAAGGGAGATGGAGGATTGTTAGTGTGGCACCTAGTTGGTAGTATGATGGCTTGTTGGACGCCATAGTGATGAGTGCACGTTCTGGTTGGGCAAGGTGTGGGGGCTAAGGGATGTGCTCTAGTGTGATGGCTTTTAGGGCAATGTGGTGATTGGAGGGCACCGTGGTTGCTGAGAGGCACTGTGGTGACTTGGGAAAGTATGGTGGTTGGGGGGTATTGCAGACAATGCAAAGCAATGTTTTGGCTGGGAGTAGTGTGGTAAATGTTGTATGGTATGAGATATTGTCATTAGTTATACAGAAAAAAATGGTACCATATGACAAAGTTGAGGGCTGTGACACTATGCCACTATTTGTACCAGTATCTGATCAGTGTTTCCAATATTTATATATGTATTCAATTTTAAACCTGAAGTGAGCATGGCCTCAACTGAAATGAGTTTCTTTTCTGGAAATAGTTATTATTTTTGCTCATAACATTCTCACAACATTTATCCAGCCAGCCAGCCAGCCATTATCTGTTGCCGCTTATCCTGTCCTACAAGGTCACAGGCAAGCTGGAGCCTCTTCCAGCTGACTATGGGTAAGAGGCGGGGTACACCCTGGACAAGTCGCCAGGTCATCGTAGGGCTAACACAGACACAGACAACCATTCACATTCACACCTATGGTCAATTTAGAGCCACCAATTAGCCTAACCTGCATGCCTTTGGACTGTGGGGGAAACCGGAGCACCCAGAACAAACCCATGCGGACACAGGGAGAGCATGCAAACTCCACACAGAAAGGCCCTTGCCAGCTGCTGGGCTCAAACCCAGGACCTTCTTGCTGTGAGGCGACAGTGCTAACCACTGTTCCACCTCCACTGTGGTTGCATTTTTTCATTCTTAATAGTAGTTTGAAGAGCAAAAACAGTCAAGTGTTAACATCTGTATCTCCTATTTATCTGGAATGGAAATGTGAAGCAGCACCAGGCCTTCATGGATAAAATGCATGATCCCTGCTTCAAGGGTTACTCCATAGAAACAATCCTGAAAAACCCTTAAGAATTATATATCTGATCTTTCTTCTAAGAGTGCATACTTACAGCTTTATTGTGTATATTTATATTCATATATTTCAGCTTTGGTTCAGAATGGAATGATTCCTCAGACATTGGTGAGTCTGCATTACAGTGAGCTTTATAATGACATCTTTAAAATGTTGCACATGCATATGAGCTTCCTTGTGAGCTTTGCTGTGAAGTTGTGGACAGGTGAATAATTTTACAAAAATGCCCTGGACTGTTCCAGATTATATTACCATATATTTTTTCCCCCATACAGTTCATGCTTCATGTGGCAGCATATACCAGGTGAGCTTGTGTATGTATAATGATCTGTTAGGCTAAGGTCACACACAGCCAGTTGATTCATGAGAACCGTGGCTGGGGCCTACCATGGCCATTCTGGCAGATTTTGGAGGTAATCCGTTGCATAAATTTGGGCGGAGTAGATATGCAAATGAAGCCATGGTAGTCACGACAATGGCGATGGAAGATGCCGGTAAAACCAATGGCGGCAGCGACGTATGGCCTTACGGCAATGAAGGCAGTGTGTATGGTTTTCACGACTGCAGTACAGCATAACCAGGGCAAGACAAAATAAGCCACGCCCCCTAGGCAAACTTTTCACTTTCTGCAGAATGTTGTTCCTTGAACATTTTGAGGTCGATGTTTGCGATGTAATGCTATGGTAACCCCCAATAGCCTACGTAAGCTTCACATATGCCTAAAGGATACTCATGGATGCCTTTACTGTTGCGACGGATGAATTCATCCGGTGCTCAACCCATGGCAATTTTCAACACAACAAAACTTTCTGGGGATGGAAAGTTGGATGGAAGCCACAATTTCCCGGTTGTCAAGGTAGTTCACCGGCTCTCATGTATTCCGATGGAAGGGCCTGAAATGCATGCCAGTTGACCCCCTGAAGGCTCAAAATCGTCTACCGGCGTCTATCATGAAGTGATTCCGGCTATGTGAGACCTTAGCATTAGTTTCCTGTTAGTTTTTCCTTTTTTCTCCCCCAAACAATTATGAGAACAACTCGGCCACATTCAGAGTTGAGATGATTTACAAAATAATAGGATGTGCTGGATCAAGTGCTATTTTAGAAGAGTGAAAGCCACGTTGTTAAATTAAAACACCTTTGTACTGACTCAAGTGACGATTATAACCAGGACTATTCATGCAGCAATATATTGCCAATCCCCAAGACTCCTATTAGATGCTCATCTTCATATTCATACATCATTGTATGGTATATTTTTTCCATTAAATTGTCATTTGCTTTTATGTTACACCGTACTACACTTGAAGGCATCACTTTGCAATTTGGATTCTGTGTTTGTTTGTTTGTTTTTTCATGTTAAATGCAAGTGTGAGTATTTAAAGATGACAGTCTAGAATTGAGTAGAAGCATCCCTATAAAAAGCCCTGTCTTACAATCTCAGAAGCGTGAAAAATGAGCAGGTGGTTTTAATCATATGATGAATGGGCTGTTCAGAATATCAACATAAATTTGTGTGTAACTATGAATACAAGAAAATTTTCCCATATACTGTACCAGACAAAGGTTTGGACACATCTTCTTCTCATTCAATGGTTTTCTTTAGTTTTATTAATTAGAAGACACTTTCTGTCTTAAAGTAATGATGGACTGTAGTTTCTCTTGACTTAGTTGAGCGGTTCTTGCATAATATGGATTACTACAGTTGTTGAATGGGGCTATTTACAAACAGGCTATTTTTATTATTTACTATTGACTGTTTTATCTGAAACACATTAAGAAGGCAAGAAACTCGTCCACTAATTATCTTTTGACGAGGCACAGCTGTTAATTGAAAAAGCATTCCAGGTGACAACCTCATGAAGCTGGTTAAGATAATGGCAATAGTGTGTAAAGCGTCATCAAGGTAAACACTGGCTACTTTGAAGGATCTAAAATATAAACATATTTTGTTTAATGCCTGCGAGTTGGCCTAGTGGTTAGCATATCTGCCTCTTGATCGGGAGATCGCAAGTTCTACTCATGGTCGGGTCATACCAACGGCCATCATAAAAATGGTACCTACTGCCGTCTGGCAAGGTACGCTGCAATACAGATGCGAGTGGGAAGTCAAACTCTTGCGATTACCAGAGGACGAGCCCCCCACCGTAACCCTAGCTACGTAGGGCTACGGAAACGGAGATTGGCGCCACCCTATGCGCAACATGGCATGGGAAGGATTTTGATTAACACTTTTTGTTCACCAAATAATTCCATATATGTTTCATGTTATTTCATAGTTTTAATGTCTTCAGTATTGTTAGACAATGTAGAAAATAATTCAAATATAGAAAAACCTATGAATGAGTACCTACCTCCCTGTACCTGTAGATCCTTCCACAAAATGGACATTGCTGTTACAGAGACGACTTGAAACATTTCCTTATCAAGTCAGCGAACCCATTTCGTGACTGGGTCATTCTTTTTGCCTGCTCACTGGAAACTCCAAGGAGTTCGGATATCTTCACCCAGGGGTTATGGTAGTACTTTCTTTCCAGTTTTGCAAACAATAATATTTTAGTCAGTGCTGTGTTTTCTGCATGACAAATGTGGCCGATGTACTTAAGGTACTGGCTATAAATAATGTCACGTAGGGGTGTTGTTTTGAGAATGTTCTCAATCTGCTCATTCGTGTAAATGAAGGCATAATCTGTCTCTTCATCTTCATCGTCACTTCCTGTAATGTGCCTTCACTTCCATCTATCTTTTACTATACTTTGTAGACATTGACTTCAACATGCCTCCAGCTTCTTAAGCTCTTATTCATTTGGAAGTGAAGCAGCTGTTCCATATGTTAGCTGGGATCTTACTCAAGCTTCTAAGATCTTGTGCCTTGTACATAGATTGATGTTTGTGTCACATAGTACTACTTTAAACTCATGAAACTTTGCTACAGCTCTCTCAATTCGTGCTGTCTAAAGCATGAATTAACATCCTTAGTTATGACTTGTCCAAGATACGAGAAGGATTGTACATTATTGCTTGTGATTCAATGCTAAACAGAGTCTCCTGCTTCACCAGTTCTTCATGATTAAACACTTGTGTCTTGGTCTTCTTGAAGGAGAAAGTCAGTCCGAATCTTTTACACGTATCATTTAGGATGTTAAGTATATCTTCTGCATCCTAGACTGCTTTACAAAATAGAACATTGTCAGCATACAATATCCATCTTATAATTTCAATTCCAGACATTTTTTCATTCCTTTGTTGGTTTCTATTTGTACAGTAGTGTGGAATATTGTATTGAAATGGAATTCCCCAACCCTCAGGAAATGCTTTATCAATCTCGTGTGCAACAACTTTGAGAACATAATCAAAGTAGCAGTTGAAAATGCATGGTGATTCCTGTCCTCCCTGACGACAACCAATCAGGACATTGAAGGTGGTATTCATCCCTCTTATTGAGGCTGTTGTTCCTTCATAAATGTTCTTCAGTATGCTAATGAGACGGCTTGATCCTGTCTGCATGGTTAGGATCTTGAACAGGAAATCATGCAGAACATGATCATATGCTGTAGCTGGGTCTATCTATCCAGCTATTAACTTTCCCTTGCATTTCTCAATTATCATCGTTGTTATGAAAATTGCATCTGATGTTGATCTATTCTCTCTGAAACTGAATTGTTCCTTCCCAATATGTAATTCATATGTATGCTTCAATAAGTCCATAATAAGCTTTGCCAGGATTCGACTCATGTTGACAACAATGGAAATACCTCGGTAGTTTGCAGCAACACTTTTTAAAAGTGTTTTTAAGAAAGCAACACTTTCTTAAAAAGGCATATAATGCTACAGTGCAACCAACTGCTAGGAACTTTGAAAAGTGTCCATATCATCATAAGGGTCAGAATTGCAGTTATCAAGTTGTTACTACCGTTATACTTTAGCCCTTCAGTTTTTAACTTATCCATTCCTGCACTTTTAAGCTATAGCTTGTATACAAGTTGGGTTGTTGTTCAGGCTTTTTGGACTTGTACCATTTTTATTGTTAGAACTTTGACTTTGTACATGTACAGTGGATTGACAAAACATTGAATTACATTCGATCAGAATCAGCATTCAATATTGGGAAGTTAAACCCCTATTCTTTTTGTAAAATCTATAATAATTGTTCCATCAAATGTATTATAATACTGGCTGGGGTTTTTTTCATGGTACATGAGATATATTCATTTCAGCTAGCATGATATTGAACGAGTCAAAGATGAGTTCTATATCATGCTAGCTGAATGGAATGTATCTGATATACCACTCAACGCCAGCCAATATTATTTAAAATATCTCAGTCAGTGTCCCGGATATAGTTCATATGAAAAATATGAGTGGCGTATTTCCCAGTAAAACACTCATGTCCATATTACTTACACACACACACACACACACACACACACGTATGTGTATATAATTTAAGTAACTTTTCAATCAACAGTTTGTTAAATGTTCTAAGAAAAAAAAAAAAAAATGGAGTGAAGCAAACAAATCTGAAGTGACAAAACAACTGATTTCTGGCGACCAGTGACAGACATGAGTGAACTTTCCAGTGTCCTAAGCATGTCAGAATGTCTACGTCAGTGCGTGTGCGCTCACCATTATGACCGCCTCGGGGTAGATACACTCCGTAACTACATCACGATTGTGTGTGATGTACTCCACCATCTCATTCAGTCCAGCACGCTTCACCTCCTTGTACTTGAGATCACTGAGAGGATCTGTTACGAAGTCAAACAGTACACAGCACTGGCGCAACTTCTGAACAAACAACTCCTCCCTGTCGATGGGTGGGGCATCTAAAATTCAGACACAAAACACATAAGGTGGTGAGTTTTTTTTTTTAGTGGCATGCATGCATACATACAAAAAAAAAAATTAAAGTACATCCCATGGACTTTATAGACTTTTCTCAACATATTTAAACAAATACTTCACCCATTTGATACAGTACCTACAGATAAAGTACAAGTCATGCAAAAATATTGTTTGATGTTACCAAAAGATCATGGCAGGTTGTGTCGTTACATTGACAGACTGAAGTCTTGGATAAAGAAACAAAGCTCTCTCAAGATATATACGTATATGGGTCCGTCTCGGAAACTGCTCTCTCATTTGGGACATGATGGTCAAAAAATAAATTTTCTAATTTAAAAATTTTTTTTGCATTTACCTAACACTCAATGTTTCTTTTGTCATGTTTAATAAGAATAAACATAGCGTCTTGCTTTATCTGGCCTCCACTGTGGAAATTTTTTTTTATTACA
>JAOBAM010000026.1:9623574-9635073 GCA_025212355.1 Notarius kessleri
TGAAAGCTGTGGACATGAGAGATAGCGGGTAGTGATTCTTGAGGGTGATCTCATTTAAGCCTCTGTAGACAAAACAAGGCCTGAGAGACTTGTCCTTCTTGGCCATGAAAAACACGTCAGCTCCTGCCAGACACAATGAGGGATGAATGATGCCAGCTGCAAGAGACTTTGAAATATACTTGTCTACAGCCTCACTCTCGGGGGGTGAGAGGGAATAAATGTGACCGAGAGGGAATAAATGTGACCCCAGGGGGGTTAGTTCCAGGAAGCAAATCAATAGGTCAATGTGGAGGGAGTGAGGTTGCCCGGGCATTACTGAACACCTAACTGAGGTTCCAGTATTCTGCAGGGGCATTGGAAATGGACTTGTCAGGACTGGTGACTTGGAGGGTGAGGGGAGCCTTGGCAGAAGACAGGCAGGTGGCCATGCAGTGGGTGCTCCATGAGAGGACTGTGCCATTACTCTAATTCAGATGTGGATTATGTAGGCACAACCAAGACAGACCAAGAACGATCAAGTCTTGAGAGTTATTCATGGTGAAGAAAAAGATAGATTCCATGTGGTTCCCCCAGACCTTGAGGGTGAAAGGCTCTGTGATATGGGAGACAGGACTGAGTTCAATGCCGTTGAGTGCCCTGATGGCTAGGTGGTAATCTAACTTTTGCAGACTGACCACCAGCTCCTTAGCAAAAGAGGTCCTGATGAAACTTTGGTTTGCCCCAGTGTCAATGAGCACCTTAATTGGGTGAATCTTGTTCTGAAAGATGATCTTAGCAGGAAGCACTGGCCTCTCAGCAGGGGAAAACTGTGTCTATACACCCACCCATATTCCTACTGCTACTGGTGGGCAGGCCCCTTTTAATGGGCAATGAGAGATGAAATGTCCAGGTTTGCAACAATAAAAGCAGGACCTGTTCTCATGCCAGGGCCTTCTTTCCTCAGGGGTGACACAGGTTCTGCCTAACTTCCTGGGCTCTGGTTCAGGGGAAGCAGCGGCCTCAGACAGGGAAACAGCGACCTTGGGTTCAAACTTGTGGCTCCTTTTCAGGTTCTGTTGG
Organism: Notarius kessleri; assembly: GCA_025212355.1. Classification (NCBI taxonomy): domain Eukaryota; kingdom Metazoa; phylum Chordata; class Actinopteri; order Siluriformes; family Ariidae; genus Notarius; species Notarius kessleri. The sequence continues at coordinate 9,624,634 of JAOBAM010000026.1, forward strand.
CGTAACCGGGTATCCACCCGACTGGCAAGGTCCACGAGGCCGTCCAGAGTCTTGAGGAGGTTGTGAGCAATGATCTCATCCAATATAGAGCTGTTAAGTCCATTAAAAAAATGCATCGTACAGGGCACTGGCATTCCAGTCCACGGCCGCAGCCAAGGTACAAAACTCAATGGCATAGTCATAAACTGGCTGGCTGTCTTGCTTGAGCCCCATTTGTTGCCTAGCTGCCTCCTTGCTCTTGGGCAACTGGTTGAAAACCTTCTGCATCTCTTCAGATAATTCCTTGTAGCTAGAACAACAGCAGTCCTCTGCATCCCAAACCACTGTTCCCCACTCCCAAGCCCTGCCAGTCAGAAGTGTGATGACATAGGCAACTCTAGAGCTCTCAGAAGGAAAAGCAGAGGCCTGGGGTTCCATAAACAAGGAACGCTGTGATATGAATGAGCAGCAGGTTCCAGGCTCCCCATCATAAGGTTGTGGGGCAGGCAAGCATGGCTCTTGGTGGGGTTGCAGCATTGGAACAACTGTAGGAGCAACAGGTGAGCTAACAGGTGCACGTGCTGGCTGACTGGAGATAGAATTCTGAAGGCTCTCCATCTGAGAGGAGAGTTTCTGCAATGTCTCTGTGATGACCGTCATACTCTGGAGACAGCCACAATCTCCTGCTGATGGTAGTCCAAAATAGTCTTGTTTGGTCAATGCTGCTCTGACCACATCCAAGTCTGCTGGGTCCATTCCTCTTGGCGGGATTGTTCTGTCACCAGCCAATTGGCTGTAGGTGCTGGCTAGACCCAAAAAGCGGACTCACATGCACAAGAGTGAAGAAGACAGGTCTTTAATCTTGAACATGAAGCACTGGAGGAGGAGAGCAGCCGCCAGGAGAAATTCTGGAATGGAGAATTAGGGGAAATGGGGACTATTGTTAAACAGGAAGAGTAGAAGTGTCAGATGAGCTCATAAACAGAAAAAAGTCACTAAGTCCAGAATGCAAACCCGCAGTGGAAAAAGAGCTCACAGAGCAAAAACAAAAGTTAAAAGTCCAGAGCACTTCTGTGGCGGAAGAAATGCGCTTGCAATCCAAGAGGCAAACAAGAGGCAAAAGTAATCCAGCAGAAAGAGTAGAGTAATCCCTCAGCGCACAGCAAAGTAGCAAAATAACAGAATTCAAATCAAGGGAAAAAGGCGAAATTACGTATCCTGAGGCAAAGACAATCCCGTGCCGATCTCTGAGCAGTATAATATAGAGCCGTGGATGAGCTGATGAGAGACAGGTGTGCTGGCTGCAGTACAGGGAAGGCTCAGGGAAAACCAGGGAGTGGAGTAAAAGACCAGATCAGGACCTAGATGTTCCCAGCTGGCTCATGACAGCACACCCCTCCTATGGACACCTCCGGGTATCCCAGACAGGGCTTCTGGATTCTTGCAGTGGAAATCCCTGATGAGTATGGGGTCCAGGATGAAGCATGCTGGGACCCAACCCTCTCCACCAGGCCATACCTCTTCCAATCAACCAGGTACTATAATGCCCAACCTCACTGACAGGCCTTGAGCAGCTTCTGGACAGTATAGGTTTCACCTCCATCGATGAACCTGTGGGAAAGGTCTTGGAGGGAGGGAAGAAATGACTGGAGACCAGGGGTCTCAGTTGAGAGATATGGAAGGAAGGGTGAACACAATGCATGGGCCTTGAAGGGAGGCTATTGTGTGCATATTCAATCCAAGACAGGGCCTTGCTTCAGGGAGATGTGTCACCCGAGGTCAAGTATCATAGGGGGACCTCTAAGCTCTAATTAGTGTACATGGTCTGACCATTCTTCTGAGGGTGGTAACCTGAGGAAAGATAAGGGGTGACTTCAATGAGTTTACAGAATTCCTTCCAAAAGTGAGCAGAAAACTGTGGACCTCTATTAGACACAATGTCCAGTGGCAGCTCATGAATCCTGAAAACATGGTTAATAAGGAGTTCAGTGGTCTCTTTAGCGAATGGCAGCTTAGGGAGAGGGACAAAATGAGCCACTTTAGAGAAATGATCAACAGTAGTCAAGATACAGGTGTTACCCATGGAACTGGGGAGGCTGGTGACAAACTCAATGGCAATGTGGGACCAGGGATGATGAGGTACAGGTAGCGGCCTTAATAGTCCAGCTATGGGATGGTCACCAGTCTTGTTTCTGGAACACACATTGCAGGCTGCCACAAAAGTCTTGACTTCCTCCTGCATAGTTGGCCACCAGAAACATTGCCTGAGAATGAAGAGGGTTCAGGCCACCCCAGGATGACAAGCAAGAAGTGAATTGTGCCCCCACTGAATTACCTGGGAGCATACACAAAGGGGCACAAACAGAATATTATTTGGTCCATTAGCTGGACCTGAATCAATGGCCAGAGCCTCCTGGACATCTTTCTCAATGTCGAACTGGGTGGCAGCCACTAGGCAGTGGGTGGGATGGATAGGTTCTGTGGCATCTGGCTGAGAGTTGGGTGTGAACTGTCTGGAGAGGGCATGTAGCTTGGCATTCTTGGAGCCTGTTCTGAAAGAAAGCACAAAGTTAAAGTGTAAAAAGAATAAGGACCACCTGGCTTGGTGCAAGTTAAATCACTTAGCAGATTTGATATACTCAAGGTTCTAATGGTCAGTTTATATGATTAAAGGAGTCTCAGTCCCCTCTAACCAATGTCTCCACTCCTCCAGAGCCAACTTGATGGCCAACAGTTCCCAATCACCTATGCTATGGTTGCACTCAGTCGGAGTCAAGCAGTGTGAGAAGAAGATGCACAGGTGCATCTTGCCATCCTTTGATGATCTCTGGGACAGGACTGCTCCTACCCTCATGTCCAAGGTATCCACCTCAAACACAAACTGAGCTACAGGGTCCAGGATTATAAGGATGGGTGCAGTGGAAAACTTGTTCTTGAGAGATATGAATGCATTCGCAGCATGATTGTTCCACAGAAAGGGGCACTTGGAGGATGTGATCTCAGTAAGAGGGACAGTGATGGAGCTATAATTCCTGATGAACCTTCGATAAAAATTAGCAAACCCCAAGAAGCATTGAAGCTCCCTGCAAGAGGAAGGGATGGGTCAGTTCGAGATTGCCTTGACCTTGTCCAGGTCCACTCGGACCTTACCTGGGGAGATAATGAAACCCAGAAATGAGATTGTGTGCTTATGGAACTCACATTTCTCAGCCTTAGCGAAAAGGTGGTTCTCAAATAGCTGCTGCAGAACCTGTCTTATTCGGGACTGGTGGATCTCGAGTGTGGGAGAAAAGATCAAGATGTTATTGAAGTATATGAAGATGAACTGCTTGATGAAATCTTATAAGACATTGTTGACCAGGGCTTGGACGACAGCTGGTGCATTAGTGAGCCCAAATGGTAAGGCCAAGTACTCATAGTACCCAGTGGGCATATTGAAGACTGTCTTCCACTTGTCCTCCTCCCTAATGCACACCAGATGATAGGCATTACAGCAATCCAGCTTGGAGGAAAATTGGGCCCTTTGCAGCAGCTCAAAGGCCATGGGACATGAGAAGTAGCCGGTGGCGGTTCTTGATGGTAATCTCATTTAAGCTTCAATAGTTGATGTAAGGCCTGAGAGACTTGTCCTTCTTGACCACGAAAAAGAAACCTGCTCCTGCCAGAGATGATGAGGGATGAATAATGCCAGCTGCAAGAGACTCTGAAATACACTTGTCCATGGCCTCTCTCTCAGGGGGTGAGAGGGAATAAATGTGACTCCTGGGAGGAGTAGTACCAGGAAGCAGATCAATAGCACAATCATAAGGTCAATGTGGCGGGAGAGAGGTGGCCCGGGCCTTACTGAACACCTGACTGAGGTCCCGGTATTCCGCAGGGATGTTGGAAAAGTCGATAGACTCATCAGGACTGGAAACTTGGAGGGTGAGGGGAGTCTTGGCAGAAGCCAAGCAGGTAGCCAAGCAGTGGGTGTTCCAAGAGAGTACTGTATTTTTTACTCCAATTCAGATGTGGATTATGTTGGTGCAACCAAGGAAGACCAAGAACTATTGACTCATGAATGTTATTCATGGTTAAGAAAGAGCTAGATTCCATGTGGTTCCTCAAAACCTTAAGGGTGAGCAGCTCTGTGATGTGGGAGACAGGACTGAGTTTGATGCCATTGAGTGCCCTGGTGGCCAGGGGCATAGTCTAACTTTTGCAGGCTGACTCCCAGCTCATCAGTGAAAGAGGTCCTGATGAAACTTTGGTCTGCCTCAGAGTCAATGAGCACCTTAACTGGGTGAATCCTGTTCTGAAAGATGATCTTAGTGGGAAGCACTGGCCTCTTGGCAGGGGAAAACTGCTGATACACCCCCCTATATCCCTGCTGCTACTGGTAGGCAGGCCCTTTTAACAGGCAATAAGAGATGAAATGTCCAGGTTTGCCACAGTAAAAGCAGGACCTGTTCTCACAGCAGTGCCTTCTCTCCTTGGGGGTGGCACATGTTCTGCCTAACTGCATGGGCTCTGGTTCAGGGGAATCAGTGGCCTCAGACAAGGGAACAGTGACCTTTGGTTCAACCCTGAAGCTCCTTCTCAGGTTTCACTGGCATAACTGGGTATCCACCTGACTGGCAAGGTACACAAGGCCATCCAGAGTCTCGGGGTGGGCTGGAGAGATGATCTCATCCGATATAGAGCTGTTAAGTCCATGAAAAAAAAATGCACCATACAGGGCACCTGCATTCCAGTCCATGGCTGCAGCCAAGGTACAAAACTCAAATGGCATAGTCGTAAACTGGCCGGCTGCTTTGCTTGAACCCCATTAGTTGCCTAGCTACCTCCTTGCTCTTGGATGACTGATCAAAAATCCTCTGCATCTCTTCAGAGAATTCCTGTTAGCTGCATCCCAAACCACTGTCCCCCACTCCCAAGCCCTTCCAGTCAGAACCATGATGACATAGGCATCTCTAGAGCTCTCAGAATGGAAAGTGGAGACCTGGAGTTCCATTGACAAGGAGCACTGGGAAAGGAATGAGTGGCAGGTTCCAGACTCCCCATCATAAGGTTGCAGGGCAAGCAGGCATGGCTCTCGGGGGGTGCGCAGTGTTGAAATGACTGTAGGGACAACAGCTGAGCTAACAGGCACAGGTACTGGCTGACTGGAGATAGAATTCTGAAGGATCTCCATCTGAGAGGAGAGTTTCTGCAATGTCTCTGTGATGGCCGTCATACTCTGTTGGACAGTCGTGATCTCTTGCTGATGGTAGCCCAAAATAGAGCCTTGTTTGGTCAATGGTGCACTGACTGCATCCAAGTCTGCTGGGTCCATTCCTCTTGGCAGGACTGTTCTGTCACAAGCCAAATGGCTGTAAGTGCTGGCTAGACCCAAAAAACAGAGTCACATGCACAGGAGTGAAGAAGAAAGGTCTGTAATCTTGAATGTGAAGCACTAGAAGAAGGGGAGCAGCCACCAGGAAAAAAAAAAAATCCAGAATGGAGAATCAGGGAAATGGGAGTGTGACAGATCTCTGATTGGGAAACAGAGGAATGGTAAGCAGGCTTCAGAACAGGGGAGTTATTTTATTTGTACACACTTTTCAGTGAGTCTTCACCAACCAAACACACACAAACTGCCTATAATAGCCAGCCAGCCCCATGAACTGCCTCACCCCCTTTTTGGTCTTAGGTTGCAGGTAGGATGCAATCACTGTAGTCTTATCAATTTGGGGATGCACCTGTCCATGATCCAAGTGGAAGCCCAGATACCATACTTCCACCCATCCAATTGCACACTTTTTGGGTTTATTGTGAGCCCAGGGTGCCTCAGCGACCTCAGAACTGCCCTCAGATGTTGTGGGTGCCACTCCCAATCATTACTATAAATGATTATGTCATCCAAGTAGGCTGCAGCATATGCATTGTGGGGATGAAGAATTTGGTCCATGAGATGCTGAAATGCTGCCAGAGCCCCAAATAACCCGCAAGGAAGGGTAACAAATTGGTGTAAGCCAAACAGAGTGGAAAAGACCATTTTCTCACAGGATAATGGAGTCAAGGGGATCTGCCAATATTCTTTTGTCAAATCCAGTGTCGAGTAAAAGCGAGCCATGCCTAACTGATTGAGTAGTTAATCAATGCAGCACATCAGCTATATATGTCAAATTTAGACACTGTGTTGACTTTTCTATAGTCCACACAGAACCGGACTGACCCAGCCTGGTGGTCGCTATGCGACTCCTCAATTACTCCTTAAGCATAGTCTGAAGTTCATCCCGAACCACATTTTCCTTGTGTTCGGGGAGCTGATTCGGGCGGCTGTGCACCACCACACCTGGGGGAGTCTCAATGTGGTTTTCTATGAGGTTAGTGCGACCAGGGCATGGAAAGAATACATTGGAGAATTCCTCCTACAACCTAATTACCTGTGCTGTCTGGGATGGTGAGAGGTGGTCTCCACAGGGAACCAGGGTGAATTGGGCTGTGCTTTTTAGACTTACATCCGGTCCCAGGTCCGCCCTCTCTGGAACTACTGTCGCCAGAGCCACAGAAACCTCCTCTCTCCATGGTTTTAGGAGATTGAGATGGCAAATTTGACTTGTGTCACTCCATCTGGCCGTTTGGCCTCATAATTGACCTCCCCAATTTGCTGTGTGACCTCAAAGGGCTCTTGCCATTTTGCGAGCAATTTTGAGATTGAGGTGGGCAGTAAAATGAGTACTTCCTCTCCTGGTGCACATTCTCTTAGCCATATCCATCTGTTGTACAGGCGAGCTTGATGTTCTTGGCCCTGTAGCAAATTCTCCTGGGTTATGTGACTTAATGCATGGAGTTTTGCTCTCAGGTCAAGAATATACTGAATTTCATTTTCACTTTGAGAAGGCCCCACCTCTCAATTTTCTTTAATGATGTCTAAAACACCTCGGGGATTGCGCCCATACAACAATTCAAACAGAAAAAAGTTGGTGGAGGCTTGTGCGACCTCACACACTGCAAACAACAGAGGGTCACACCACCTGTCCCAATTTTTAGCAGCCCAGTGAATGAACTTACCAATCATGTTCTTAAGTGTTTGGTTAAATTGTTTGACCAGCCCGTCTGTTTGTAGATGATAAACACTAGTATGAATTGATTTAATCCCCAATAATTCATATAATCCTTGCAGTGTGTGTGACAAACATAGTGCCTTGATCAGTCCGGATTTCTTTTGGATTCCTGACTCAGGAGATAATGCAGAAGAGTGCCTCCGCAACACTGCATGCTGAGATATTGCGGAGAGGCACTGCTTCCGGGTATCGCGTTGCATAATCCACAATGACTAATACAAAATGATACCCGTGTGCAGATCAAACTAATGGCCCGATGAGGTCCATGCCAATTCTTTCGAAGGGGATCTTGATCAGTGGCAATGGGCACAATGACACTTCTGGTGTGGCCGCTGGACTTACCAGCTGGCATTCGCGACAAGCTGCTCACCACTTGCAGACATCGGCGCGAATCCCTGGCAAATAGAAATGGGTCATGAGTTGATTTAGTGTTTTATCCTGCCCCAAATGCCCAGCCATACTATTATCATGAGACACATGGAATAAAAGTTCCCTCTGGCTCTTTGGGACCAACAACTGTGTTATCTTTTCTTTAGTTTGAGTGTCCTGCATGATTCAATACAGCCTATACTTGATAATACAAAAATATGGGCAGGAAAGCACAACTTTTGGCTGGAGGATTTGACCATCAATTACTTTCACTTGGTCAAAAGCATGTCTCAGAGACTCGTCACATGCCTGCTCCAATGGGAAGTCCCCTAAGAGATTCCCCAGAGAGGCAGGAGGGCTCTCCCCATTCTCTGTGTCATCATGATGAGGAGCTGACGCAGAAGTGCCTGAGGCCACTTCCCCAGCCAACGTTGCATCGGGATCCCTGCAGGATGTGCTACTGCAGGATTCACCCACTATTATTTATTTAATTAATGTTTTAAACCCTGGCCAGTCGGTCTCCAGGATCAGTGGGTGAGTGAGACTCAGACTAACTGCAGACTCTACTCTATGCTTTTCTGCCTGGGAGTGGATAGTGACAGGCATCAGTGGATATTTGTGTACATCACCGTGCACACACTTAATTTTCACCACACATGCATTTCCCAGTGCCCCGCCTTGAGTCAGGCTTTGAGGTATGGAGGTCTGATTACAACCTGAATCCACCAAAGCCTGATGTGTACCCCCTTGAATACTCACAGTTATCCTGTATGTCCCCGCTCGATCAGGGGAATCCTGAAGTGCATCAGGGATGCGAACCAGTTGCCCCACCTCCTTGTGGAAGCATTGATTCCCCTTCCTTCTGTGCTTACAGACCTGCCCAGGCTCACTCGCAGTTCTGAGTGGGTTTCAGGGGAGTTGGCACCTGTTTCTGCAGGGCTGGGATGGGGGAGTGAAGAGGAGAGGGAGCAGGGTAAAGAGAAAGCAAAAATTATTGAGAGAGGGAGTTGTCACTGAGCCTGCTTTCGGATACACCATCAGATGATCCTCAGCCAGTCAGACCACCTCCTTAAGCACCATCATTCGGTGACATTGGAGCCACGCTGATGTTCCACTCAGCAGCTGAGCAACAAACTACTCCAGTGTCACTCATTCAATGATAGCTTCGATGTTGCACTCGCTGGCCAGAAGCCACTATCAGCAGGCATCCTGTAGCTGTTGGGCAAATGCAAATGGCCGTCCCACTTCACCATAAGCCAGAGTGCGGAAGCACTGGTGCTGTTCTTCTGGGCCATGTCTGACCCGCTGTAGGATGGCTTGCTTCAGGTGGAGGTACTCCAGCATATTAGAGTCTGGGAGCTGTCAAGCCATGAGATAGGCCTCCCCCAACAGGAGGGGCAGAATGCAAGCCGCCCACTGTGAGGTTGGCCAGGAGCTTGCCTCCGTGACATGCTCAAACAGCTCGATGAAGGAATTGGGGTTGTCCTGCAGCTCCATCTTCAACAGTGGGATGGGCATGCTGGCCACAGGAATGCTGGCTGGAGCACTCACAGACTGGACCCAGTTCCATATTACCTGCTGATCCTCTGCCTGGGATTCAAACAGATCCCAGAAGCGCTGGTCCAGGTCAACGGAAAGCATGACATGGGCATTCTGCTGGCACTGGAGATCATTGGCAAGCATTTGGAAGCATTCTTAGACTAGTTCGGATCCCAAGGCTGCATTTATTCTTCAGGCCCGGGTTTTGGCATCAGCGTGACAGATTATCTGATTTTGGGAAAGAGAGGAACGGTAAGCAGGCTCCAGAACAGGGGAGTTCTTTTATTTGTACACACTTTTCAGTGATTCTTCACCAAACAAACAAACACACACACACACACACACACATGATGGGGTGTCAAAGCTTTCTCTCTTGTTCCTGACTGTCTGAAAGACACACAGAGACACAGGTTAATAGACAGCCTGGAATTTCACACAGGTGCAGCTCATCACATTACCTGCTGGTTCAATCTGCCTCATCACCATTCACAGCTGATGCTTGACCACGCCCCTGCTGCCACAGGGAGCTAGTGCCAAACAGGAAGAATAGAAGTCCCAGGTGAGCGCGAAATCAGAAAAAAAGTCACTAAGTCCAGAACGCAACCCCACAGTGGGGAAAAAGAAACTAGTTATATCTATAGGGCCTGCTCCCATAAGATGTCTCTTTTGCCTAATAATAGTAATATTAGCCAGCTGAAATGTAAAATATCATATGGATAAAAATTGCAGTCCTTTAATTAAGGCCTATCAAAAATATTGTGTGTTTCCTGTCACAGCCTCAAAAAAATTCAGGGGCGGACGGTCGGAAATTTAATAAAAAAATTATTTTCAGATTTTTTGTCAAATACATTTTTTTAATGTTTTCTTGCAACATTGCCCACAAAATTGTTATGTGATAGTTTCTGATGTACATGTATTTGCATGCTTGTTTTCAGCTAGCATGATGTTGATTTGCAAAATTCCTCTACTTTTGCTGACGTCGAACTGAGCATGGCTCGACTTGAAATTTCATGCTCCCAGACTTAAAACTTAGGGTCGGGGATATTTAGGCAGGGTCGGGCGAGTGACCGGAAACAAGCAATTTTTTTGACAGGCCTTTAGAATTAAAATTTTGTCCATGTTTTTATCCATTCTGGTATTACAATAGCCTTTGCAGGCCTTAATTATGCATGAGTATTTTATCATTTGCATGCTTTATTTATTTTGCAGATCTGTCACTGCTTTGAAGGCTTTATCAGGAAAATGAAGATGAAACTTGTGCCCAAACACTGCTTGGATTGATGCATGCTTGTTATGTACTTCTGACTAGTCATGGTTTGATAATATAGTGTCAAAACCATTTTTAGACTTGAATATTGCATGGCATTTGCTATAAAACATAATTTGATTGTACAACCCTGATTCCAAAAAAGTTGGGACAAAGTACAAATTGTAAATAAAAACGGAATGCAATGATGTGGAAGTT
>JAOBAM010000026.1:9760378-9771278 GCA_025212355.1 Notarius kessleri
GTTTTAACATGAAGTCAGTTTCGTTGATGTTATAAACTCTTCATTGATGGAAACTTGAGTGCAAAACTGTTCATGACGACTGCAGTCCTAAAGTTAGCAAGTCAACCGTAGTCAACTATATAATTCCCCCAACAACGTCTCAAGCCCAGAACTGATTGGTACCTTCATACACACCTCTGAACGCCTGGCTGACTCTTTGGATTTTCGGATCAAGCGCCGGCTTGTTGTCTGTTCCAAGAACAAAACATTGATATTGTCCCAAAGCAGCTTTACAGAATCTGAATGACCCAATTTTATCCCTGATCTATCCCCAATGAGCACGCCCGTGGCGACGGTGGCAAGGAAAAACTCCCCCAGACGACACGAGGAAGAAACCTCGAAAGGAACCACACTCAAAACGGAACCCATCCTCACCTGGACGACAACAACAGACACGATTATAACATTAACGGTTTTAACATGAAGTCAGTTTCATTGATGTTATAAACTCTTCATTGATGGAAACTTGAGTGCAAAACTGTACTCAAAACTTGAGTGCACGTCAACTGTAGTCAACTATATAATGCCCCAACAATGGCGGCACGGTGGTGTAACTGGTTAGCACAGTCGCCTCACAGCAAGAAGGTTCTGGGTTTGAACCCAACAGCTGGCGAGGGCCTTTCTGTATGGAGTTTGCATGTTCTCCCCGTGTCTGCAGGGTGTTCCGGTTTCCCTCACAGTCCAAAGACATGCGGTTAGGTTAATATGGGATGGTCTTGGTCTGAGGTGCCCTTGAGCGAGGCACCTAACTCCCAGGCGCTCTTAGCACGGCTGCCCACTGCTCTGGGTATGTCACATGTATGTGTTCACTGCTTCAGATGGGTTAAATGCAGAGAGGAATTTCACAAGTGTGTGATGAATAAAGTTGTTCTTTCTTTCTTTCAATGCTCCTTCGGAGGCTGTGGAAGCTGCTCCAGAGAATCTGGAGAAAGGGCACCATTCCAGCATGCTGGAAGAAGGCAGAGGGCTGAGGAAGAGAACTCCTCAACCACTGACCAATTTAGAACAATCTCACTGCTAAGTGTAGAAGGCAAAATTGTCTTTTCTGTACTGGCCAAGAGGATGACCTCATACATGACAGAGAATGGATACATCACTATCCAGAAAGGTGGAATGCCAGGCTTCTCTGGATGCCTGGAACACAGTGGAGTTCTCAGTCAGATGATCCGGAAGGCCAAATCCAGCAAAGGTAACCTGACTGTTGTCTGGCTGGATTTGGCCAATGCCTATGGATCAATCCCTCACACCCTCATCCATGCAGTGTTAGACCACTACCACATCCCTCAGCACATCAAGGGAATGATCACCAGCTACTTTGGCAGAATCTAGCTACGATTCAAGACAGCCCATTTTACAACTCCGTGGCAGAGCCTGGAAAAGGGTATCATAACTGGCTGCACAATCTCCCCCATCCTCTTCGTCATGGGAATGAATCTCCTAATAACAGCTGTGGAGAAAGAAGCCCAGGGTCCAAAAATAGAGTCAGGCATCCGACAACCCCCAATAAGAGGGTACATGGACGACCTCACCGTGACAACCACAACCCATTTGGAGGCAAGGTGAGTGCTAACTGTTCTGGACCACATGGCAACATGGGCCAGAATGAAGTTTAAGCCAAAGAAATCCAGGAGCATGGTGATCAGGAACAGGAAATTGACCAACAGGATCAAGCTGCATGTGCAAGGGGAAGTGATTCCATTGATAGAGGAGAATCCAATCAACTGCCTCGGAAAGTGGTTTGATGACTCACTTACTGACAGGAACAACATCGCCAGTACAGAAAAGAAGACAGAGGAATGGCTGAGGAGTATCAAAAAATCAGGGCTCCCAGGGAAGTTAAAGCATGGCTCTATCAACATGGACTGTTGCCAAGACTCATGTGGCTGCTGACTGTCTATGAAGTTCTGAAGATAAGCGTAGAAGAAATGGAGAGGAAGATCAATAAGTACTTCCGAAAGTGGCTGGGAATCCCTCCAAGCTTCACTGCAGTAGGCCTCTACATAAAATCAGGGCAGCTCCAACTTCCTCTGTCATCCATGGTTGAGGAATATGAGGTTGCAAAGTGCAGAGTCATAATGACATACACAGACGCCCAGGATGAACAAGTCAGACATGCAGGCGTCATCACAAGATCAGGATGCAAGTGGGCAGCTGACTCATCTGTTGCACAAGCAGAAAGCATGCTAAAGCTGCGTCACATCATTGGAGCGCCATGCACAGGAAGACAGAGTCTTGGAACCTCCCATTTCTAACAGTGGAGGAAGGCAGGAACCAGTAATAGAAGAGTCATGATTCAGGAGGAGGTACGGAACCTGGAGGAGGAAGGACAAAGGTCAAGGGCAGTGGAGCTAGCTTCCCAAGGAGCCTGGACCAAATGGGACCTTCCCAAGAGGAAGATCACTTGGACAGACCTATGGAGAATGGAATCATTCCGCATCTCCTTCCTGCTGAGATCAGTGTATGACACACTCCCAACCCCAGCAAACTTGCACAAGTGGGGCATGAGAGAGGACCCATTGTGCAAGCTTTGTGGGGAAAGGGGCACCATGGCACACATCCTATCCAGGTGTAAAACAGCACTCACCCAAGGAAGGTACAGGTGGCGCCATGACAAGATGCTCATGACACTCGCTAACACCTTAGAGCAGGAGAGAAGCAAGAAACGCCAACCACTGCGGAAAACAACATCAATCCAGTTTGTAAGGGAGGGGGAAAAGCCACCAACCACAACAAGAACCAGTCTGCTACAAAAGACCCAATCACGGGAAATGAAGATTGACCTGGGAGGAAGGCTGCAGTTCCCCCAGATTGTCCAGACAACCCTGAGGCTGGATGTGGTACTGTGGTCTGAAAAGGCAAAAAAGATAATCCTCATAGAACTTACAGTCCCATGGGAAGAGAGGTGTGAACAGGCCTTTGAAAGGAAGAGCACCAAATACCAAGACCTTCTGCATGACTGCAGGGGGAAAGGATGGCAGGGGTGGCTGTTGGTCAGCTGTAGAGGATTCCCTGCCCAGTCAGTGTGGAGAATGCTCACAGCCATTGGAATGACAGGAAATAAGAGAAAGTCAGCAGCTTGCAGGATGGGGGAGGCAGCAGAAAGAGCCTCTTGCTGGTTATGGAGCAGAAGAGATGAGTTAAGCTGGAAGCCAGGAGGAGGAGATGGGCCATCACTGCCGACCCACCATCGGGAGGGTGTTGCGGTTAAGGGTCGAAACACCCAATGAATGATGGGTACTGCCTGATGACATCAACTCCTCCTGGCTAAGGCTACATTCACTTGAGGTGAATGAAGGTGAAGCATCTTTGGATGTATTTGTAATCTTCAGGAAAAAGATCATGACCACAGCCTGCTGAAAACAGACCTATTCTGGTCTATTTTGTCTGTGTAATACTAAAAGAATGCCTTTTACTTTCTACTAGTAGAATGCATTCTCCCTCTGTTTAAAGTGTAGGCTATAGGAAAATAGCAAAAACAATATGTTCAACCAATATGTAAAAAAAAAAAAGAAAAAAGACTACTCCATGTGTATGCAAGTATAGCCTAATAAACCATGTAGCCTCTCACTCACGGAAAGTGCACCTGTTAGGCTATTTATTTATATATTTACTCACCATGTCCATGCACCGTTCCCTTTTTTTTTTTTAGACCCCCACAAAGATGAATTCATAATTCAAACCCTGGTTAGGGTTAACCTCCAAAACTAAGTTGCTCATAAAACTACATTTTTTTCTGGTTCTAACATTACCAATTAGGACCATTTAGACCCTTTCTATTTTGTGCTACAACGTTAGGTGGTGGTGGTGGGGTGTCAGCGCGCAATTACCATTACTGATTTTTACTAAAATCACTAATGTTTTTAATCACTTACTTTTTATTAAAGTAAAAACTACCATTTAAAATTAAGTTTGATTCAGAAATAAATGTATATGGACATTAAAGTCACCATTTATATTAGTGTTATAAACTCATTTCAACACCAAACATTCATTTCCTGCATCAAAATGTCTTTAAGACAAGGACAAATATTTATCCACTGTTAAGAAGCCAAACATTTGACTGGTGGTGGATATTTCTGTTTCTTTTTCCCCCAGTTTTCTCCTCAATTTAGATATGGCCAATTCCCACCCACCAGACAAGTCACATGACAGCTACCAATGGAGGAGGGCAAAGGCAATGATGTGCTTCCTCTGAGGAACGTGACGCCAGCCCATCCGCATTTTTTCAAACTGCTGTTTATGCAATGTTAGGAGGTGGAATAACACACTTGGAGGAAAGCATGAAGTGTGCCGTTTACTCAAATGTTTTGATTAACAAGCCACAAACTGAACACTGAAACAAGCATATTATTAACATTAATAAATTTACAGGGTTATTATAGTATCTGAGAGTTGTGTGTAAATTAATAAGATCAATCAATATTAATCCAAGTATGATGTATGTAAAGATGAAACACAGTCCTTCCTCCATTTACAGACATACCCTACCTCCGTATGAAGACGTCTGTTGTGGGTCTGCAGCCAGCGACATGAAGTTCAGCAGCCTGTACAGCAACTCTAGTAGCCACAGGAAGCAAATTCAGACACAGCTGTTACACCTCCAGACCCACATCAGACTGCCCATTCACTGCCAACAAACCAGAGCTGCAATTTAAATTTAATTTAAAAAAAGTACATATGCATACCAGCATAATGTTCACAAATGCACCAGAATTTCTTAACAGAGCTATGTCAGGAAGGTCTATCCACTGCATCTGTAATGTGTGTGCAGTTATCACAGGAAAGATTCAACTTCTTTTGAGAGAAATATAACGGGAGCTCTAACTGAATTCCTTCAATATAATTTACCATATAGGTATACATGATTATTCCATTAAGTACATTTAATAAATTAGGTTGTAAACATTGCTTATTATTGTTTATATCCAAGAATGTAATGACAGTATATGTTGCTGTAAATTTGTGGACCATTCTGTCAATTTTTAAAAAAGCAATTCTTATATAAAAGTATAGATGCTGTAACTACATACCATTCACAATCATGGATGAACACTTCTTATATCTCTTTTTAGAGTTTGTGTTTCCTGATTTGTACATAAGTACAACTGTCCTGAAAAGAATATTGAATTTCATACTTGAATTCAAGGAAATCAATTAATACATGGGGGGGGGGATATTCATGCACAAAGTTTAGACATTAATACATAATAATAATAATAATAATAGCAGCCATGGCCAAATGGTATCAGCTTTGGGACCAAAATGTCACTGGTTCGATTCCATGAACCAGCAGGATTGGCTCAAGTGCCCTTGAGCAAGGCAACCTAATGCCCAACTGCTCTGGCAAGTGTGGTGGCATACCTGGTGTCTGATTAGCCAAAGAAAAACTGATGTGATTATCAGTTCAGGCAAGAACCCGGCCATAATAATAATAACACTTACATTATTTTATTACATTATTATTACACTGTTATCACATTGTGTATCACATTATTACAGTTATTACACAATGCTATTACAATGTAATAACAACATGTAATAACAATGTTATTACACACGTTATTACATATCTATTACACACTGTTATTGCATTGTAATAACAATGCATAGTGACTTTAATAACATGCTATAATAACATTATTACAACTTATTACATTGTAATAACATACCATTATCACATGTTATTGCACATTACATTGTAATAACACTTATTAACCATTACCATTGCATAGTTTATCACACAGTTATTAGATTGTTACACAGTTATTACATAGCTTTATTACATTGTTTTATTATTACATAGATTTATTACATTGCTGGGACCACTGCTAATGCTTTGTTGAGCCTGACATCCCTTGGCATACATTAGTGACACCACTGTTACATGGTTATTACACAATGTTATTCCAATGTAATAACTTGTGCAATAACAATGGTAATAATGTTATTCCATAGTTATTGTACATTGTATTTACACAATTACACATTACATTGTAATAACTTTGTAATAACAATATAATATCATGTAATAACTATGCAATAACATTATTACACATTGTTATTGCATTGGCATAACATGCTGTTACACAGTTATTACAGTTATTGCATAGTTATTACATTGTTACACAGTTATTATTACATAGATTTATTACATTGCTGGGACCAGTGCTAATGCTTTGTTGAGTCTGACTTATCCCTTGGCATACAGAACATTATTGACAACTGTTACATGGTTATTACATTAAGTTATTACATTGTAATAAGAGTATAATAACAGTACGTAATAACATTGCTATTAAATTCTAATAACATTGTTATTACCCAGTATTTATAGTTTAGGCTGCTAAGGCTTTGATTGAGCCTGACTTGACATACAGAATATTAGTGACACCACTGTTACATGGTTATATGTAGACAGTATTCAAATACTACATAACTATGTAATATTTTATATACTATTACACTGTTATTACATTGTTTAACATATTGTACACCAACACCACAACCTGTCAAGTAAGTAAAGACAAAGTCCAGATTAGCAGCTAAGAAAAGATTTGCACCCATCTCAGCCAATGACCTGGATGAGGGTGTGCTGAATCCTCCAGAGGTGAGGTGCATTGTTGTCAAAATAGCTCTGGAAGGTCTCCATGATTCAGTAGGGCATATGGGATTCGAGAGGACTATAGAGCTTGTCTGCACACATTTTTATTGGCCAAAGATGGCCATAGATATAGATAAGAAATTGAGAATCTGTGAGAGATGTATTCATTGCAAAGCAAAAGCTGAGAAGACAGCCCATCTCATGAATATTAGGCTGAGTAGGCCAGTCAAACTCGTCTGCATGGATTACTTGTCTCTGGAACCTGATGGTCAAGGGACAAAGAACATCCTGGTTATAACCGACCACTTTACCAAGTATGCTGTTGCAGTACCTACTGCAGACCAGAAAGCCAAGACAATAGGCAAGACATTATGGAACAACTTCTTTGTCCACTATGGTATACCTGAGCATCTACATAGTGACCAAGGCCATGACTTCGAATCTGCAGTAATCAAACATTGGGGATCAAGAAGACAAGAACTACCCCTTATCACCCACATGGCAATCCTATGGAGCGGTTTAGTCAAACGCTTTTAGAGATGCTTGGGACTCTTGAAGAAGAAAACAAAGTCAGGTGGCGTGATTATGTGCAGCCTTTGATGCATGCTTATAACTGCACCAAAAATGACAACAGCTTTTCCCCTTACCAGCTAATGTGTAGCGTTTGGACTTAATTCAGAGGGGCAGAGCAAAATAACACCCTGATTATGTGAAAAAGCTCAAAGACAATCTGCAGGAGAGCTATGAGCTTGCAGTAGAGCATAGTGAGAGAACTGCTCAGAAAAACAAAGAAAGATATGACATGAAATTAAGAGAAGTCATTTTGGAAGAGGGAGATCATGTTCTTGTGAAGAACGTTGGACTGCGGGGCCAACACAAAATAGCTGATTGCTGGAGTCAAACATTGTACAAAGTAGTAAAATGCAAAAATGATTCTCCTGTCTATGTTGTAGCACCTGTTAACTCTGATGGCCCCAGTAGGACCCTGCATCGTGACTTACTCTTGCTGTGTGGCTTCTTGACTCCATCCATTGAAGCAGAAGTAACTCAGCACAATCAAAAGAAAGGCACAGTGCAACCTGCTCAGAGCCCAGTGCATGAAGATGAGGAACAGCTACGATACCCATATGAAAGTGAAGAGGAAAGTAGAGTACTGTTATCCAGGAGATATGCCAGGGACAATTAACCCCTCTGTTACTGTTGTACATGAAATCCCTCAGACCAACATTAGACCTTCTTCAGGTGAGCAAAATCCCAAAGTAGGCCCTGAAGAGTCAAGCCTGAGACCCAGAGCCGAAGTATTCCAACCTGCAGAGAACTGGCATCAAGAGTATCACAAATATAAAATTCCTGACTCCCCTGGAGGTGCACTGAAAGGTGATGACTTGCCTAGTTACACAGGAGAAGGAAAAGAAGAGATGAGTCCTAGAATTGAGGAGAATGATGTGGTGCAACCCATAGCTGAAAGAAGATGTGGAGATGAAAATGAACCTGTAAGGGAAGAAAACCATGATGAACAATCTGGAGGACATGAACCTGAGGATCCAGGGGTGAATTATGTCCAGGAGGAGGAAGAGACGGAAGTGAGGTGGTCAACCAGATGTAGGGTAGAGCCTGACCAACTGACTTATCAAACATTAGGAAACCCCTTCATTTTAGTTATGCACTCCTTGTTGAAAGGTCTTGACCAGGCTTTTACAAAAGCTATGGACCTGCATCCAACACTTAGGTTGACACCTTTAGAAATATATAAAATAACTACTGTTTAGGGAGGTACAGGTACATGCAGGGGCGCATACACGTTTGGGGGGGGATATAATGTAGCCTAACTAAAATGTACAGAGCCAAGAGTGCTGTAATTCTCCATTCCCCTAGATGGCACAGTATTATATTTGTTGGCTGAGCCACCCTGTTTCATCCAGCTAGAGAAGATCAACAAACTTTTTTCCTTTGTCAGAGAGAATCATTAGAAGTTGCAGAAAGTGAAGTGATACAGTGTAAATGACCATTTAATGCATCTGCAGCCTCCACAAATGCTTCTTTGAAAACTTCGCCATCTTTAAAACATTTCTTTCGCTTTGCCAGAACTCGACTCACACGGTAAGACGCTACCGTGGCAGCTTTACTCTTATTAACAGGTCTCGTAAACACTGCCTGCTTTGCGGCTAGCTGTCTCCTCAGTTCATTTACCTTTTCGGTTCGTAGAGCTGATTTCGCCGGGAAATCATTAGCATACCTCTTGTGAACTGTGAGAAAATGTCGCTCCAAATTCCCCTTCTTCGGAATGGCCACAGTAGCATTACAGATCAGACACACCGGCTTTGAATTTGAATGAGTAAAAAAGTAATCCTCTTCCCACTCGGGATGAAAGTGATAATTTTTAGCTTTTTTGGCTTCCGCCATTATCCGCCAGCTTCCACTATTCTTGCTTCTTCGTCTTCGCGCTTTAGAGTCCCTGGTTACAACCTAGCAACCGTGGCAAACCATACCCAGCATGCATCAGAAAAGGTTGCGTGCATAATTATTTTTATTTTTTATTTTAATATTATGAAAATACATACTGGCCTCTCATGAACGATGGTTTGATTAGTGTTTTTTTGAACAAGGTTTTTTTTGTCATAGCCTTAAATACATGGTTACAAAACACTTCTCGCGATCGACTGAAACCCCGCCTGCGATCGACTGGTAGACCGCGATTGACTGGTTGGGCACCCCTGATTTAATGCTTGAAAGAGTTTATTTTGTTTATTCTTATTAGTAGGTGAAAGTGGCCAGAAACCTTAGTTTTTTTTCTGGATAAACTTTGAGAGTCTCCGGTGAGTACAACTGAAAGGAAACTGCTTGCTAGCAGGCTATTTTAGCCATACCTTGATTAAAAACACCAGGATAGTCCTTTTTAATGTGCTATTATTGTGTATTTTATGATGCTTTGTCATTTCGTCTTTTATCAATTGTAAAACAAACAAACAATTGGAGGTGCTACGAGACATCATTGTTAGTCTTCTGTTGTAAATTTAGAATGCCATTTTCTTTACATACATGTGCACTCTTTATAGGAGAGTGAAATGGCATAATGCGATTTCAAGAACATTCCTTACTATATTTGTCCAGCTACAAGGCAACTCTAACGGGCTAATGTTTTAAGGCTTAGAGCCACTGTAAAGATGTTTGTGAACTTCTTTGATGCTAATGAGCTGAATGACTGTTGAGATGAGATGTAGAAATGTGTGAACTGCAGCACTTTACACCAATAAGTTATATTTTTACGAACAGTGTTCTTAATTTTTGAACTGGTATTATGTTGCACAGTAGCAAACAGCCATGTTAGACTGAGTGATATGGAATTGTACTTGGGTTAAAGTGATTAGAGATTGAATGTTTCAGTGAGAATGAAACCCTGTGCAACACTAATGAGATTTTGCGCTGCTGTGTGCAGATTGCTTTTTTTTGTGTGCATTTTCTGCCACTGTTGGGGGGGACGTCAAGCCGGGTTCTGACTTCTCAGGAGTGTGACTGCAACTGGTGCTCATCAACCTTCCTCAGCTGGTGGACTGGATGCATTCCCTTTTGGATACAGAGAAGATTTATGAGATCTCAACTGTTCCTAAAATACTGCCCGGGTAGTAGTTTAAAATAGTCCTATTATTCAACAATACAAAGTATGT
Source organism: Notarius kessleri (assembly GCA_025212355.1). Classification (NCBI taxonomy): domain Eukaryota; kingdom Metazoa; phylum Chordata; class Actinopteri; order Siluriformes; family Ariidae; genus Notarius; species Notarius kessleri. The sequence continues at coordinate 9,770,684 of JAOBAM010000026.1, forward strand.
ATGAAGATTTTTCCCCCTTTGGAAACATACAGAGGAGCTAAAGTGAAAGTTGACATTGAGCCCATAGACTGGACTGATTTTTTTCCCCCCACATTGAGTATTGGAAGGAAGGGGAAAATTGGTTATTCTATCTTATCTCCATATGTGATTCATAGTTTCTGGTATGGCGCATCTAATAAACATGACTTTTTTCTCTCTCAGTACACACACACACACACCACTAGTGGTCGTAGCCAATTCACTTCAAATGCTGAACCTATCTTTGATTCCCAATGTACATAATTTAGGTTAATGTGGTAATTCTATTCAAATCCTGAGTGACAAAAACATGTTTGGAGTTTGCTTAACAGCATGTGGCAGACTCCCCAAACACATGGAAGATTCTCTGGTCAGATGCGACTAAAATTGAACTTTTTGGACATCATGGGAAATGCCATGTGTGGTGCAAACCCAACACTTCCCATCACCCTGAGAACATCATTCTGACAGTGAAGCATGGTGGTGGTATCATCATGCTTTGGGGATGTTTTTCATCTGCAGGGACAGGAAAGCTGGTCAGGACTGAAGGAAAGATGGATGGCACTAAATACAGGGC
>JAOBAM010000026.1:11017717-11036191 GCA_025212355.1 Notarius kessleri
GCTTCAGATGGGTTAAATGCAGAGGATGAATTTCACTGTGCTTGAAGTGTGCATGTGACGAATAAAGGTTTCTTCATTTTTTTCTTCTTAGCTCTGCTTTTAGGCAGTGCCTATACTAATATATTAGTATAGTAACAACGAAACCATTATTTTCAAAATACATGTGAATGCAAAACCCATCTTGAAGAATTATCTCTCTCTCTTCTTGTTTGTATCAGAATGCTGTATGCTGTGGTGCTTATTTTCATGGTTAATAAATGCAAAACCTACAACCTGGCAAGATATAAATGGCTGAAATAATGTCACACATGCATATTCCATCCACACAGTTGGAGATGGTCATAAGCATAGTAATATTAGCTGAAATACGGATACAGTAGGAGTCCATTTCTGTCCCTCAAGGTTCAGTCTATACCAATGTACCCCCTAGCACCTCAAGGTAACTATGTGTACCTTTATAGGGCCAAAAAGACACCTATGCTTCCTAGCAGTACATAAAGGGTACAAATAAGTACTTTAGAGGGTACTGGCTCAGTGACATGCTGTTGAACCACGAAAGGTACAATAATGTACTTTATTTTCTGAGAGTGTAGCTCATGTGGAAAGAAACAAAGAGATGTATATTTTTGTTTAATATTGCGCACTGATGATCAAGTGTAGCTAACTGTTACCCTGCCATAGCACAACCTAGTTACTCCACTGCACTCTTCCTTCATTTACAGTGTCTTGCAAAATTATTCATCCCTCTTGGTGTTTGCCCCGTTTTGTTGCAGTACAAGCTGGAATTAAAATGGATTTTTGGAGAGTTAGCACCATTTGATTTACACAACATGCCTCCGACTTTAAATGTGCAAATTGTTGTTTTATTGTGACACAATGTCAGTAAACCCGCTGGAGACAAGCAGACTACAAACATGAACAGCTCGGACTACAACTCCCAGTACACACAGCGCCCTCTATCTCCCGCCTTCTGACTCTCAGCTGACATTCATTTCCTCATCGCCTGTCTCAGTATTTAAACCCGTCACACAAGCACACATTGCAAATTATCATTCTGGTTTTTCTGTACATACCGAGACTTGTTATTCTCTGACTGCCTTTCTGCCTGTTTGACCTTTGCTAGTGTTTTCTCATTTCCTCTATTTCTGTTTTGCCCATGTTACTCTGTTCGCCGATTGCCTGAGCCTAGCTTGTTCTTTGACTATGATTCCTGTCTCTCGTTTTGGCTTGGTTTGCTATTCTACAGCTGGCTTCCGCCGCACGTACATCCATAAGTGCTTGTGTACTTACAGGATACTTCACCAGCATGGATGCAGCGGAGGATCACAAACAGACAGCTTTCAATGCACAGGGGCGACTGCTAGGAGAACATCAACAGATGCTCGTCGATGACGAACCTAACAACTGGATGATGCAGCTAACAACTTATGTTGCAGGCCCTCCTAGCATGCACTGAATCAACTCCTCGCTTGGCGTTGCAACTCCCTGCACCAGAAAAGTTCATTGGCAACCCTGCCGCATGTAAGGGCTTCTTGTTACAATGCTCATTGTATTTCACCACCATGCTGGATATTCTGGAAGAACACAAACTCGCTAAACTTCTGTCTCTCCTCACTGGCAAAGCACTCTGCTGGGCTACAGCCGTCTGGAACAAAGGTGGAAAGCCAACGGGGTCATATGAACAGTTCCTCTCCCTATTCAAGAAGGTATTCGATCATGAACCCGAGGGAATCAAAGTTGGGGAGAGCCTTCTCACCAGCTCACAGGGCACCAGAGGCATCACCGAGTATGCCCTGGATTTCAGGACTCTTACAGCTTCCAGTGGATGGAATGACCCAGCACTCAAAGCGGTCTTTCGCCAGGGACTGAGTCTTGAAATACTCAGCGAGCTGGCATGTAGGGATAAGAACCTCTCACTGGATGCCCTGATCAAACTGGCCATATGTCTAGACCAGCTGTTGAAGCACCGGCTTTCGCTCCTCAAGGAGAAGAAGCCAACGTCACCTCCTGAGGACCACGCACCCATGTAGCTATCACACACATGGTTGTCCCGCACTGAATGTGCCAGAAGGCACAAGGAGGGTTTGTGCTTCTACTGTGGGAGTACCGGTCATGACATCCAACACTGCCCAGTTCGACCTGCCTGGGGAACCTCAACCGAGAGACCTGTTCCAGCCCAAAGTCCGGTGAGAAAACTTAACTTGAAATCCTTCAAGATCCCAGTGTTACTGAAGATGGTGTCCTCCACTCATGTTCTATCCACTTTCATTGATTCAGGAGCAGAGGGGATCTTCATCAGTGAAGCGCTCATGTAAAGGCTCAATCTGCCAGTCTCCTCTCTGCAAAATACACTTAGCATCCGGACTATCGACGGTGGACCCATAGGCGATGGCCTAGTCACATCACAGATACAGCTGCTGCAGATACAAGTGGGGGCCCTACATCACAAACTAATCTCTTTGTACATCACGTCCACTGACCATCATGATATCATCCTTGGCTACCCCTGATTACAACTACATGATCCCCTCATCTCATGGCAGAACAAGGAGATACTCCAGTAGTCACCTATGTGCTTTCAGAGCTGCCTCTTTCATACCCAACTCATTGTTTCCTCCACCTCAGTTGAGAGCCCACTCCCTGACTCCATGGACAATGTTCCAGAATGCTACTAGGATCTTTCTGAGGTCTTCAGCAAGGGGAAGGCCTGCAGACTACTACCATATAGGCCCTGTGACTGCACCATTGAGCTGTTGCCAGGCATGGCACCACCACGAGGTTGCATCTATCCTCTTTCCCAGAAAGAACACACTGCCATGGAAGAGTACATCCAGGAGGCTCTCAAACAAGGTTACATCTGGCCATCAAAATCTCCTGCCTCGGCTGGCTTCTTCTTCATGGAGAAATGAGGTGGACTTTGGCCCTGCATAGACTATAGAGGTCTTAATGAAGTCACCGTTAAATATCCGTATCCTCTCCCTCTGGTTCTGGCAGCTCTGGAGCAACTCAGATCAACCAAGATGTTTTCCAGACTGGATCTTTGAAGTTCCTACAACCTGATCCGGATTAAACGAGGTGACGAGTGGAAGACCACCTTCAGCACAACCACTGGTCACTTTGAATACCGGGTCATGCCATATAGCCTGTCTTTGGCTCCCAGCATATTCCAAAGTTTCATCAATGATGTGCTATGGGACATGCTGGGAAAATACATCATTGCCTACATAGATGACATCTTGATCTATTCCTCAGATTTTCCCAGTCATCAGGGCCATGTCAGAACTGTCCTCAAACGGTTGCTGGAGAACCACCTCTACACCAAAGCCAAAAAATGTGAATTCCACCAAGACAAAATCTCCTTCCTGGGCTACATCATTAACTCAGAAGGGGTCAGCATGGACTCAACCAAAGTCTCGGCCGTTACCTCATGGCCCCAACCTAAATCAGTCAAGGACCTCCAGAGATTTCTAGCTTTTGCCAACTTCTACTGCCATTTCATCAGGAACTTCAGCACCTTGGCTGCTCCATTGACCACTCTCCTGAAAAAGAGTCCCAAGTGCCTCCATGATGAATGGTTTCATGGGGTAGACACCTCTGACACAGGAGTAGGAGCCATCTTGTCCCAGCAGTTTGGAGAAAAGCCAAAACTACACCCCGTGGCTTTCTTCTCCAAGAAGCTAACCCTTGCCGAGAGTAATTACGACATGGGCAATTGTGAGCTGCTGGCCATCAAACTAGCCTTGGAGGAATGGCGACACTGGTTGGAGGGAGCAACTTATCCATTCACCTAACTGACCATAAGAACCTAGAGTATCTCAAGAAAGCCAAGAGGTTGAATCCATATCAGGCCAGGTGGGCGCTGTTCTTCACCCATTTTAATTTGTCTATCTCCTTCTGACCAGGGTTCAAGAACACCAAGGTGGATGCTCTGTCCCGGGCTGTAGAACCATCTCCCAAAGACACAGAACCTCAACCCATCATCCTGACACAGCACTTTGTACAATCCATCACGTGGGATCTGGACAGTGAAATCTGTAAATCTCAACCACAATCTGTACCTAGTCACATCCCATCTGGTCTTCTCTTTGTGCCAGTACATCTAAGCAGCAAAGTCATCACCTGGGCACACTCCTCTTCCTGCTGCTGGTCACCCCAACAGTCAACATACCTACCAGATGCTGAAGAATAGGTACTGGTGGGAAAACATACTGACTGAAATCAGGTTTGTCTCTTCCTGTTCCAACTGTGCCCAGGCTAAGGTTCCTCGAGCTCCTCCAGCCGGCAAACTCATGCCTCTACCTGTCCCACAGCAACCCTGGTCACACTTGGTGATCGACTTCATCACAGACCTTCCTTCATCATAAAACAGTACCACAATCATGGTCACCATCAACTGGTTCTCGAAAGCTTTGAGGCTCATCCCTCTTCCAGGTATCCCTACGGCCGCCCAAACGGCTGAGCTTCTTTTCCAACAAGTATTCTGATACTATGGCATCCCTGAAGACATTGTCAGTGATCGAGGCCCACAAATCATCTCCAAGTTCTGGTCCTGCTTCATGGAGAGGTTGGGGGTGTCCGTTAGCCTCACATCTGGCTACCACCCCCAGTCAATTGGCAGGTAGAACAGGCCAACCAGGAAATCAGCTGCTTCCTGCGAATCTACTGCATGCGCAACCAGGGGGACTGGGTACGTTTCCTGCCATGGGCCGAGTATGCGCAGAACTCACTAAAGCATTCTGCAACTCAGCTAACACCTTTCCAGTGCACACTCAGCTACCAACCACCCCGTTCCCCTTGGACAATGTACCCAATCAGGTACAGGCAGTAGACAAGTGGTTCCAGCACAGCCAAACCATTTGGGAAAAGGTCCATCAGTGACTAGAGATCATCTGTGCCAAGTACAAGACGTATGCTGATCGACACAGAGGACAGACTCCCACCTATCATTAAATAAAACAGGGTGCCCACTCACACCTGATCGAGTATAGGTGGCGACTAAGAACCTGTGAGAGACACATGCCTGTAAGAAACTACAACCATGCTACATCGGACCCTTCAAGGTGTTAAGGCACAACAACGATGTCTCATATTGTCTAGAACTTCCACCGCACAGCAGAGTCTCTACCACTTTCCACATTTCCAATCTCAAACCTGTCATCACAGGTCCACTGTCCGACAACACACCCACTCAAGACCACCCTCCTCTAACAGGTCAATAAAATTCTCAACTCCGGGTGAAGAGGCGGCCAGATCGAGTACCTGGTAGATTGGGAAGGGTATGGGCCAGAACAACAAAGTTGGGTCAAGTCCAAGGACATCCTCGACCCTCAGCTCAAGCAAGACTTCCATGCCCAACACCCAAGCAAGCCAGCACCCAGAGGTCGAGGACGCCCCCGAAAGAGTATAGCTCCCAGAGGCAGACCCTCGAGGGCTCTGTCAGTAAACCTGCTGGAGATGAGCAGATTACAAATATGGACAGCTCGGACTGCAACTCCCAGCACACACAGCACCCTCTATCCCACCTTCTGACTCTCAGCTGACATTCATTTCCTCATCACCTGTCTCAGTATTTAAACCCCAGTCACACAGCACTGTGAAGTATCGTTCTGTTTTTTCCATACATATCAAGCCTTATTATTCTCTGATTGCCTTTCTGCCTGCTTGAACTTTGCTAGTGTTTTCTTGTTTCCTCGATTTCTGTTTTGCCCATGTTACTCTGTTCGCCGATCGCCCAACCCTGTTTTATGATGAAGGAAGGTCTGTGATGAAGTTGATCGTGGTTGACCACTCCTGGGGAGGGTAACAATGATCTTGAATTTCCTCCATTTGTACACAATCTGTCTGACTGTGGATTGGTGGAGTCCAAACTCTTTAGAGATGGTTTTGTAACCTTTTCCAGCCTGATGAGCATCAACAACGCTTTTTCTGAGGTCCTCAGGAATCTTCTTTGTTCATGCCATGATACACTTCCACAAACATGTGTTGTGAAGATCAGACTTTGATAGATCCTTGTTATTTAAATAAAAAAGGGTGCCCACTCACACCTGATTTCAGTCAATGGGATGACGAACACCTGACTCTAATTTCACCTTCAAATTAACTGCTAATCTTAGTTCACATACTTTTACCCCTCACAGACATGTAATATTGGATCATTTTCCTCAACAAATAAATGACCAAGTTTAATATGTTTGTCTCATTTGTTTAACTGGGTTCTCTTTATCTCCTTTTAGGACTTGGGTGAAAATCTAATGATGTTTTAGGTCATATTTATGTAGAAATATAGAACATTCTAAAGGGTTCACAAACTTTCAAGCACCACTGTAACTTTTCTTCCTGTCGTCAGATGTATAAATTTAGGACTCGTGTCCAGGCAGTTTGTTGATCCTGAGCTGGCAGTTGGAAGTTTTGTGCATTAACAGGATGTCCTCGTGTGTCCGCAGGCCTCCAACGAGCCGGATGTGTATGAGACCAGCGACCTACCTGAGGATGATCAGGCGCAGTTCGAGTCGGTGAGTTGCTCCACACACTCATTTTTGTGGTTGGAGTAACTTTTTGTGAATGAAAACATCTGTGTGGTGTGAGCATCATGACCCATGACTGTATCTATACAGAAGAAAAGTTTGTATTCCCATACGACAAAATTAAAAAGACAAAAGTTGATTTTATTCCAGCATGCAGGGGTGGACTGGCTGTAAGGAGGTTCTGGTCGGGCCTTTGTCTTTTTCATACCCCTTTCTCCCTTGAGCCCCTTTCATATACAAAACCTGTTATAGTATGAGGTAAAAACAACACAAGACAGATTAACAAATTTTCATTCCCACTCAGTCTTCCATAATGATTAACGTAATGAGTGTCGTGTGTTCCCACCTGACTGCATGGAATGGATTAATTCCAATTTGCATCCATATCTGCCCACACTTTCTTTCTTTGTTGTTTTTGAATGTGTTGTCAGTCGCTTTAGCGAGGCAGTATGCGTATTCAGATTATGGCGGTGTCAGTAGTTCTGTCCTAATATCACTGCATCATCATTTACATCACCACCAGCAACATCACGACCCTTCACAAAACATTAATCTAATGGATCCGATTATCATTAATGTTACTGGATCAGCAGGGGATAGGCTCATGTTTCAACTGTACCGTTTCACTCACATGACCCCGTTCCAGCATAATGGTGACAAATGAACGGTTTTCAGTGTCAGGGTGAATGGGGTATCTCTCTCTCTCGGTGTAGACCATTTCAGGTGCTTTTACACCTATTGCTGAGTCTGCATTTATTTCTATTTTTAGTTTGTGTGCTTTTACGTTTTTTTATTTCACACTACATAATTAAACAAGCCAAAGTGTTTATAGAATATACTCGGGAGCATGTTTGTAAAATGTTTTCATTCACTGGTGAAATATTGCAGTGGAAACTGTAAACAAACCCTTGCCAGTGGCATGTTGAAATCGCAAACGTCGCACATGCATTTTGTATACACTAAAGATGATTAGATAATTATATAAATAACTAGTTTAAGACATTGTGTTTGTTTGCATCCGGTGTGTGTGTTTGCTTTTGTTTATTGGTTAAACTCTCCAGATCACGTTACAGAGCTTTTCGTTTTGTCCTTTTGGCTCCATGTAGCAGCTTGCATCTACAAAATAATAATAATAATAATAATAGTAGTAATAATGCAACCCATTGCACATGGAATGTTTGGTTCACTTCTTGCAGCTGGATCGATCGGGATCAAATTGCTTTCTCACTGCAGCTGAACTGAGCTAGCATCCACTTGGAACTGGACAGAGAGACATTGACAGGTTGTTTTAGTTGCTGTAATTGCTGCATTCTCACCTGCTCTAACGAATCACACCTAGGGGCAAAACACACCAGAGTTAGATTCAAGTGGCTAGATACTGCAATCGAGAGGAAACCCACATGGACAAGGGGCGAATGTGCGACAATCTGCACGGAAGAGAAACGTGAATTCAGGACTGAATCAGGGGTTTGGGTGCTGTGAGATGGGAATGATGCCTGCTGCACTGCCGTGCCGTTCACAATACTTAGAATAAACGCAAAATAAATTTGCGGCATTATACATTGGCCCTAATGCAGGCCTATCGTAATTCTAGTTGAGGCACGCCTTGCTTTCTGTTCTTTTCCAGCTAGTTTCTGTTTTAGCCTGTCTTTTTTTTTAAATCTTATTGGGATTAATTTCATTTTTACTGTAGATGCCTTGTAAAATGAAGGTATTTCTTTCCTTGTATGTTCAAAACTTGTGGGGATGCAAACTTGTGCACTCTGTATATACAGTCTTCGATCCTGGTCTTTTCAGATGAGTCTTGTTATGGGTTTCTGATGACTCATTACCCAAAGCAGGTATTGATCCCAAGGTGAAATTACAGCAACTGCACATAGAATATAGTAATTACAGCTAATAAAAACACTTTGTAATGATCAGTTTTGTGCATCTCAAGTATTTTGAACGGTTTTAATAAAACTGTGCTAATTACTGACACACTATTAACATAAAAGTGCTTTACTTTCTCTGTCGCAACACCTTCCCTCCCTGTAATGACCCACTTCGGACACTAGTTTGTTCAAGTAAGATGTCCTCTTTCTTTCTTTCTTTTTTTTTTTTTTTCCTTTTCTTTCTCCAGCAATAACTGCATGGGTTGGAATCTTACTCCCTCTCTCTTTGGTTTCAATCAGGAACAATCAGATCATAGAGCTGTGGGACTTTTTTTTTGTCTGATTTGGCATCTGTCTTGACATGATTATTTTTTTCCCGTAATGTAAGCATGGGATAGAATTGAACCATCAGTGGGCTGGACTGGAGGACATCCCATAGAGCCACCAATGCAAAATTTTCCTACATTAGCAATTTTGAGATCTTTTCATAACGACATGGTAAATCAAGATCATGCTATCTGTATCCTAAATCTCAGACCAAATGCTTTTGACAGAGCATGAAATAGAGTGCTTGTATGCACACACACTGCTTTAATGGACTGTCATTCCTTTTCCACCGATAAAGTTCTGGTCTCGATCTTGAGTTGGTGTTGGTTTCCAGCAATTGCATTACACAATCAAATGCAGATTTTAATAAACATGGGAATAATAAGAGTAACTGCGGAAGATTGCACAAGTTTTGCTTCTGGCTTTCAGACTTTATCTCACCATCCACGGTAAAATTCTTCAGTGGCACAAAAATCCATGAAAATACCACAATTGTGTGATCTTTTTCAGGGGTGGACAAATGATAAATTCATTACCAAACGCTCCAGTGTGCTGCCCAGTCCCGTGTGTTAGATACCAAGAAACTAAGTGACCAGGTTAAAAAGTGGTCGCGAACATAATGTATTGCAAGCTAGCTAGTTAAGGGGATACAAATGGATCATTATCCACTCCTAATGTAGCATCGTGTCATGTTTGCAGCCGTGACAAATAATCAGCAAGCCAGTGATTTCAGGTTTTGGCTATGAGCAGTTTTCTGTCCTTGTGTTGCTCGTAAACAATATTATGAAACGGCGTCTTTATTTTCTCTTGACGGGTGACCTGTGTGTAGTAAGCCAGAGAGTAATATGATGGCTTTGCATTAAACTTGATTTTCAACACATTTTATGTTTCGTGAAGTCTGTGCATGCTAATTAATTTACCTAGTAATGACCTTTCTATCATCAGACAGATTATGCCTCGTGCTAATGTGTCTAGTCAGGGCAGGCTTTGTGATTTTTTTGGAAGCATGCTGTTTAGTTTCAGCATCAAGATGTGTTGCATCATCATGAAGCACATTTAACTTAAACATGCCAAATGGGAAGTTGACTTTTGTGAAAGTCTACCAGCCAACTATGTATTTAAAAAAAAAACACACACACACACGACTAAATCTGTCTAATAAACATGCTTGTGCCAGATGCTTGAGCCAGTGATTTGTCCACTCTTGTGTTTTTATATTAAAAAAAAAAAAAAATTGTGTGTAGCTGCTCAATGTTTCACAAGCGTTAGCAGCATAGCACCCATTTTAATTTGGTGCAGTAAAATTCTTTCTTCCTTCCAGCAGTGATTCATACACTTGAGTTCAGAAGTTTACATACACAGACAAGAATGTGATTTCTGAAAACTGTTCGTTTTCTGGGGCAGAATGATTGTACAGCATATTTTAATTTAAAAAATGGTGCAGAAGTAAGTTTGTTTATTTATTGATTGCTTGATGGGGGGGTGTCTAAAATCAACGCAGGGTCAAAATGTACAAAAATATACATATAGTACACCTAATATTTGGTTATGTCCCTTAGCAAATTTCTCCTTGCAGATTTCTGGTTGGATATTTGACCACTCTTCTTGGCAGTATTGGTAGAGTTTGATTAAATTTGTATTTCCTGATACAGACCTGACTTTTCAGTCGGGTTGGGGTCAGGACTTGGTTTAAGCTTAATGTTAGCCTGTTTTATCCATTCCATGCTGTCGTTGTCCAGTTGGAACACCCAATTGTGTCTAAGTTTCTGATGGTTTGCGGTTATGCTGAAAAATTCTGAGGTAGTCCTTCGTCATCATTCCATCCACTTTGTGCAGTGCACCAGTTCCAGTAGCAGCAAGACAGCCCCAGAGCATGATGATCCTACCACCACTATGCTTCACAGTTGGTGTTGTGTTCCTTTGTACTCTGGTTATTGTGGACAAACAACTTGGTCTGTATCACCTGACCATAAAACTTTTCCTCCAGAAGACTTTCTCTTTGTTCATGTGGTCAGTTGCAAAGTTTAGTTGAGCTTGAAGATGTACCTTTAGGAGCAAGAGATTCTTTCTTGTATGGCAGCCTTTCAGTCCATGGTGATCTAAAACTCACTTAACTGTAGATAGTGTTCCAATAGCTTACAGGTCATGGCAGGCCTTAGTGGTTCCTGGGTTGTTCCTGACCATCCGAACCAATTTCCTCTCAGCTGAGGATGACAGTTTGGGTATTCTTCCAGAAAAGTGCCTTGGCAAATTGGATACACCTCCAAATAACTTGTACTTGCATACAGTTGTTTAAACTGATGATCTTGGAATTGTTTTGAAAAGGGTCCAAGAGACATTCCTGAGTTGTGTAAATTGATGAGCCTCTTTTTCAGATCTGCACTGAGCTCCTTGGCCTTTCCCATTGTACTATGTTTTGGTCAATCCAATCAGTGCTGTCAAACTATGTTGGCACAGAGAAGCAGTCAATCATGATCACTAACAGGAAGTTGAGAGGCTTGGCAAGTTAAGACCTATTGGAACTTTCAGCACCACTGCATTAGTAAACTAAGTGGGCTTATGCAAATTTTTTGACCCTGTATGTATAATTCTGACCCTGTGTTGGTTTCAGAAAACCCAGAATAAATTTAAAACTTGTGCACCAAATTCTTTTGATTTTTAATAATAATGTTGTACAATCATTCTACCACAGGAAAAAGACCAGTTCAAAGAAATCATTGAAAGCCCAGTATTGCTATGATGCTTATGTCTACGATGACATTCATATCCGTGTAGATAAACTTCTGACTGCAACTGTAGTATTAATTTTCAGTTTTCAGCATTGTTCTAACACTTTTTTTTTTTTTTCCCCCCAACCCTCCCACAATGTTATTTACAGCACAGTCATGAATAACTTCAGCTCCTTGAACGACCATGGACACACGATAATGCCGGCCTTCAGTGTTGGATGCACTTTGTTGTTGTTGTTCGAGACCAGTAATGTGTAATGTTTTGACTCTGCTACCAGACCAGTTGTTCTGTCAGAAAGCTGGTGGAAAAGTGTGGAACAGTTCCAAATTGGGCACCAGCTCCCGTGCGGGCACCTCGTCATTAGAAAAAGGACAAAGTAACTGCTGCGTGCTTCCGGTGTGAGCTCCATATGTGTGGAACACCTGCTGTTTCTCTGATCTGAAGGAGAAGGTGTTTAAGCCCTTTCATCCTTCACCTTCAGGTGGAGACAGAAACCCACTTGCACAGCTGTCTGAGTCTCCTGTTGCCTAACCTACATCGACTGCAACATGCGACCCCTTGTTTTCCTGCTCTAACTCGGTCGAGCCTGTGAATTGCAGTGTTGTCTAAAAATTTTGCGTAAACACACGCACAGCTTTGCTATGAGAAGCTGGTGGAATGTTTGTCTTATGACCTTGTCGAGTAGGGAACAAGAGAAAAGACTGATTGATTAGATAGCACAACGGGTGCTTACAATAACCAGCAATTTTATTTTATTTTATTTTTTTGGTGCCACCAGCTCCTGTTGTGCATGTCATGTGATAACATTAATATGTCTCTCTCTCTCTCTCTTTCTTTTGCTCTTTATTTCTCTCTCTTTTCTCACTATTCTTTGTCTTGCTCCTCCTTTACTTCTTCCCCTTCTAACTCTCTTTGGGAACCCAAGGAGCTGGTAAGAGCTTATGTGATTCCCCCTAATATCTAACATCACTCCTCCCATCTAATCAAAATCAACCCTTAGTCTGTTTTAAATGAACTTTGTGTTTGACTGAATGTTTGCCTTGTCGTGCATCTTCCTGTCGATATAATATACTGTTTATGAATCCAGCGCTAACTCTGCAGCATAGTACATAAACGCTGCTTTACCCTGGAACTGACTGAAAGCAAAGCCAAACCCCATATAACATCTGTCCAGCCACACTCTTCTCGTAGCACATCAGTGATTTTTCTCTGTGCCATCTGAACTGTGTGTGATTCTAATTACTGCCCTTAGTGGGTGTATGAAACTGGATCCAGTAAGCCATTTAGGGTTACTCAGGCTTTTTAATTTATTAAATTAAATTAACTAGCTGAAGATAGAAGCAGTTAATAAAATCCAGGTTCTACAGTTAATGCATCTAAGAATCCAGTTTTGTATTTTGCCCACATCATGTCTTTGTCAAATTGTGTGTGTGTGTGTGTGTGTTTGAGGGAATGAATAACATTTGAAGTTGAAATCAACAAATCAATCCTTTGCGATATTTATTACATTTTTAGATCATTTTAGCCTGAGAAACTGATCAAGTTTGCGTTTCTATAGCGATTTAAAGGCATAGTGTACACTAGGCTAGTGTGCTATAATGATATCGTCCCTACATGATATTACACTTCCATAACATCCAGTGATGTTTATCGCTGCTTGCATTATTTTACCGGACCTGCAACCTGTTACTTATTTTGAGTAGGAGCTCTGCAAAAACACCAGCATACGCTTGTCTGAGTTATCAGTCAAGAATACGCCTAATACAGTGGGACCGCCGTATCCACAGGGGATACGTTCTAAGATCTAACAAGGATAGCTGAAAGCGTGGATAGTAGCAAACCTTATATCAATCTTTGTTTCTTGTGTATTTGCATACCTATGATAAAGTTGAGTTTATAAATTATACACAATATGACCAACATTAATTACTAAAGGAAAATAATTATAACAATATACTGTAATAAAAGTTTTATATGGTGTCTCGCTCAAATGAACAGGATTTCCGGGGTAAATGGCAGATTACTGAAACCACGGTTTCTAAGTCAGTAGATACGGCAGTCCCCATGTATATCAGTTTCACTCCAATAAAACGAGATGACCCAATCAACATGTGAATCTGAAATGATTTGTACTGATAATGATAATTGGAAAGTGATTTTTAAATCCTTAAATTAAATCCGTTATGATTTTTTTTTTTTTAACATATTGGCACCATCCTGCTCATCACTTTGAGCAGCATCAACAGGAAAACTTTTAGCTATCTGAACATGAGACAACCAATTAAATGTGCTTTAAAAACAAAACAAAACTGTTTACTACAGATTATTGTACAATTCTTCAAATCCCATCATCCTGGATGGTTAAGTTGTTTTATCATGAAATTTTATAAATGGAAAATTGCAAGTAGGGAGAAATCAATACCTCACTTGCCAAGTATGCATTTTTGCTACTTGTTTTTTCTGCAATATTTGAATAATCACCACTGTGACACTACTTCTGCCTTAATTTCTCAAAAACTGTGCATGTAAAATTGTTTTAAATGTCTGCATGGATTATACTGTGCGTGTTGTGTTCTGTAGACCTTTTTACATCTGACATTAAAAAGCAGAAGAATAGTTATCTTGGTTACACGTAAACAAGGAATGATGGTTTTAAATCGAAACTGTCTGAACATTACTGGAACAGTTAGCATGCATGTAATTTAAATGATAGTCATAACTGCAAGCAGGTGCTATTTAAATACCATTTTAATCTCAGGTGTAAAAAGCAGTCTCGGATGTTTCCACTTGTAAAACAGCTGTTAACACGGTTTCACCCCCCCCCCAAAACAGGAAGAGCTGTGCAGTGACAGTGTGGAGAGGATTGTTGTCAATCCCAACGCTGCCTATGACAAGTTCAAAGACAAGCGTATCGGCACTAAGGGCCTTGGTGAGTACGCTGATGGCTGGATGTCCGTATCTGATTTGTTATATGAAATGTTAAGGCTTGTGTTCCTCGTCTGGGTCTTATTGCTGTGACCTGCCTATTTACAGATTTCTCGGATCGGATCAGCAAGAGTCGCAGAGTCGGCTATGAGTCTGGAGACTATGAGCTCGTGAGTTTGCCGTCCCTCAGGATCACTGTTCGGCTAATACCAGGTGTGATCTGTTTGTTTTAACAAGTCACTCCGTCTGTCTGTCTGTCTGTCTGTCTGTCCCTAGCTGGGTGAAGGGTGTGGGGTGAAGGAGACTCCTCAGCAGAAGTACCAGCGGCTCGTTAATGAGATTCAGGAACTTGCAGTGGAAGTGGAACGTATTCAGGTTTGGGATCAGTGTACACGTACCACTTTTTTTTTTTTTTTTCTTTCAGCCGTTTTAACTTTAAATGAGTCATCACTAAATGTTGTTCAGTCATTTTTGTTGCTCTTGAATCAGGAGCCAGGATATTAAAACCAGAAATCGTATCTGCCAATTTATTAAGAATATTAAATACAAAGACTTGAACCAATCAAGGAATGAAATAGCAGGCCTCATGCAGCAGTAAACCGACATTGATGGTGTTTTCGTAACGTTTATTACACGTAGACCTGGACGATATAATGGTAAGCATCTTTTGAAAGACAGTTCATCAACCGCAATAAGAAAATGGCTCGACAGTTTCACTTAAATGCATTCATTGCAAACCGCCAGAAAAGCACGTACAGTAATGAATGCGCAAAGGTCGGTTGCATGAGCAAACCCCAAGCGCTCCCCGGTTCATAAAGAGCCCGTCATATCCTTCGATAATGGAGCGTGCTATGAGTGACACACAAACAGCCACGCATTTAACAGGTGTATTGTTCAGTTGCACCATTGACATGTGACGACCACAGAAACAGCATGGAGTGAGAAAATGAGCAGTATTTCCCACGGCTCTTAAATATAATTGTGTTGATAGCTGGTGGAAAGTGATGACGCAACCTGCCAGCACAAAAATGATTTGCTGTGTGATTTCGGATTGCCGAAGAATCTGCTCCACACACACTGCACAGCAAATCGTGCATGCTCTCCATCAGCGATAACCAAAGGCTTCAGGAAAACAGACTTTTTTTTTTTACTTTCAAAGAAGGAAAAGAAGCGCAAAAGACAAAAATGGTCTATTAACTTTTATTACGAACATGAAAATAGATTGACCAAATGTACACGCTCCATTAGCGTCCTTTTAATAATCAGTTCAACAGGCGGGGCGGGGGGGGGGAGCACTATTACCAAGCTGAATGCGCTGACTGAATTCGAGTGCTCTATGTTGTCATGGTGACACACAGCTACAGCATCAAAGCACTCTGTTCATGTGGTCAGCTATTTGGCCAATCATAATTTATTGCTAAAAGCAGCACAATAAAGCCGCTTTTAGCAATACAGTACACTGTCTATTATTTATCGATAACTCGCAGGACATTCTCATTCTTTATACTTATTTGCTAAAATGGGTAGTCAAATATACCCGTTACTATTCCTGGGCGATTAATATTCCGTGTGGCAAACGCTGTACAGTTGATGAGGAAATTGTTGATAAAGGTGTTTAAATTCGAAGTAAAGGGGTTAAATTCTATTTTTTTTTTTTCCTCTTGGTAATTACTAAACATGGGTCATTAAGATGATAAATAATTATTGATATTGACTGAAATTAAACATTTTATCATGATAATTTTTTCAGCTATATTGCCCACTCCTAATTTTACACACTATCAGCTGAAACAAGTAGTAAAATCACATGCTTTAATAATTTAATCTTGTAAACAAAAACGGTTATTGTACCGAGGCAGAAATATGAGGGAGTAGTTCCCTACATACTCAGTGCTATGAGTAAGCAGACTATGCTACTTGGTTCTATTAGTAGAACAAAAATTATAAAATTAGTAGATTAATTTGAGTGTTTAAGTAATCAATAAGTCACTTTCTCTTAATTGCTGACATTTATATTCTACTGATACAAAAAAATAGCATAGACTGCTTATTGAGTGCTAGGCTAGGGAAGTGCAGAGTTACACCTGGTTTACCGGTTGAGGCAGCGGCATTCACTGAAATCAATATTAAGGCATTTGTTATGCCATTTGTGAATAAGAATCATAAAAAGGAAAGCTCTGGCAATGTTTTTGGTGCAGAGAGGAGCACCGTCCTGCTGTACAAGTTACCGGTATACATTGTGACTAAAAATATCCTTGAAGTTTGAAGAATTTGATTCTTTTAATGCAGATTTAGTAAATATTGGTTAAAGCAAATTTAATGTCCCGAATCCCCCCACACACACGCCCCTTCTACAAAGCAACAGTCATGTTGATTGACCATGTGTTTTCGAACCATAGCTGATCCAAAAGGCCGTAAATTGATGGAAAATCAATAAGATCAGCCAATTTTTCACGGAATCTGCCGAGACTGATCTGGAAGATCCCGAAGGGGTGCGTGACGTCACGCATGTAACAATCCAGGTATCAGTTTCATTCCCGTGCGCAGCAGTGGTTAGACCAGTCTCGATGTGGAATCCCGTTTTGGAGAGAATTCTAATGGTGATTGGAATTCTTATATGTCGGATGAAGGGGCAGAAGATTATCAAAGAGATTCTGGAGTAAATGGTGATCTTTTTGAGCCCCCAAGACGAGAAACTGCCAGTTCACTCAGCTCATGACAGTTCTGCTCACTGCTGATAGCGCACCACCAGCCAGAAAGAATTGGAAAAACAGATTGGTTTGTGGATTTTTATTCTAAGCTGGTCACTGCAAAATATAAGGAAAATGTTTGTGTGCCTCAGTAAATGCAGAAATATAATCTTTAAAACCTACACTTATTCAGTGTAATTACTGAAAGAAATATGAAGTGGGCGATAATGGGGAAATCGACGAACTGTCCAAATGTCAAATCAAATGTCATTTATTAAATAAACGGGTTTCTTTTTTGCTCCGATAATTCCCATGTGGTCGTTCTGGTGGTGATGAACGCTCGATGAATCAGATTTCTTATTAGTAGGCGACATACAATCTGCCCACTTCTTTTGCACAACCCTCACCCACTGTCGCTTTAGATTAGTGTCATTTCTCGAAAATTCATGAACTGAATGTCCTGTTGTATATGGATTTTAACATCCAAACACGACGCAGCACTTTCCCATCGTTATTTTTGTAAGATTCCAGCAACATCACGGAGTCAGATGAACCGAAATGACCCAGATAACCAGGGTTCCACATGTGACATCATGTGAGATTAGCCCTGAGCCAAGCGTGCCTTATTCCAGGATCCGGCCGCTGCGATTTATCGATTAGTTTTGTGCTTGATGATAAAATAATTTATATTATTTTCCCCCCCTGCTTTATTAATTAATTTTGGTCGTTACTAATGATGCACATTCATTTTAAAGCATTATAATAATTTATATTTAACATTGAAATATTTGTTCAGACCGAAAGATTATCTCATAAAGTTTATTATGCTTGTGAAACTTTTACACACATCAGCATGGCTGTACCCTTTTAAACTCTAGCAGTTACAATTTTTGCAAAGTTTAAATTTGAACTGGCACCAGAGAGCACACTGGGACAACAGAGCTACAGGCTGAAATAGTTAGCTGGCATGCAGCAGAGCGTTTGCTCTGAATTTATCTCTCGTCATTATTTCTCTGTATCGCGTCTGTCATACACAAACATTTGTGCCACTGGTTTTAGTGGAAAATGATCCCTGATTTAAGCCATACACAGTACTTTTCCCCCATCTCGCAGCAGTTAACCGAATATCTGTTCAATAATTATTTCATATATCTGAATAATAAAATTAAGCAGATGGCACGTGCCTATGCCAGGCCCTGAGAAGCTCATCACTGAACTGTCCTCCCCCTTCAAGACTGAATCATTATATAAAAAAGTATATTCATTGATGATTCAGCAGACACCTGTTTTAAACATTACATCTTTTATAAAGTCTATAGTTTCATTTGGGGGCGGCACGGTGGTGTAGTGGTTAGCGCTGTCGCCTCACAGCAAGAAGGTCCGGGTTCGAGCCCCGTGGCCGGC
>JAOBAM010000026.1:11368556-11378675 GCA_025212355.1 Notarius kessleri
CCCGTAGTCAGCTGGGATAGGCTCCAGCTTGCCTGCGACCCTGTGGAACAGGATAAAGCAGCTAGAGATAATGAGATATTACACAACTTTTCCAGTCTTTTGTTGCCCCGTACCAATTGTTTTGAAACAAGTTACTGGCACTAAATTCAAAATTAATGTATATTTTTCAAAAAACAAGATTTCTCAGTTTTAACATTTGATATGTTGACTTTGTATTATTTTCAATAAAATATAGGGTTTTCATGATTTTCAAATCATCTGTTTTTATTGACATTTTACACACTGTCTCAACTTTTTTGGATGCAGGAATAATGACACTAATGATATGATGTGTGACATTTAGTATTATTTTGACAAATTGCAATATCTCTATTATAAAGTAACAAAAACATACTCAGTGGAGTTCAGGTCTATTTTGTAATCTTCTAATCCTACTAGGACTACTAGTCTACATGGTGGAAGTCTTTCCTGACTGTGAATAACATTAACCTGCAGACCCGGGCTTGGAAATAGAGGTTTTGCCAGGAGCGACACAGGAACTTGGAGTGATCCACCACTCGCACCCAGTCCAGCTCGTCCATAGACACCTCAATGTAGTAAGAGTAGGATCTAAGAAGAATATAATTCAGTTAGATTCCATTTTCTTAGACATGTTTCCATCATTTTTTAAAAAAATTCAAGAGCCAACTATAATAATAAACAAAACCCAGCACTTCAACATGAAGTATTAGAAGCATTTATGATTTAAAAAAAAAAAAAAAGGGGACTGAAACGCACTGAGCACTACCGCAAGTCCTTATGGTTTAAGATGCATAATTGTAAAACATTTCAAAACAAATCGTCCATTAATAAACTGAACAATGTAGTCACTGTGGTATAAAAGGAAGAAACACTGAATGCTGTTATAAGAAAGTCATCAATTTTGCAATAGTAACAGTGACTAGACTGCATCACACAATCCCACTGTTGATGATTTTCCTATAACAGCACATTCAAAGTTTTATGCTCATGCACCTATTCCAGAGCAACAGGCTAATAAAGTAGGGCATGCTGACTCCGTCTTTCCCCAACCTGGGCAATTCCAGTTTCATCCTGAGAAAAATGCAAAAATTGTCAAAATGGATCCAGAGCCTATCCTGGGAACACTGGATGCAAGGCTGGAATACTGCATGGATGAGACACTCCACCCTGGTGGTTATTTTAGGCTGTTTTAGGGATTTTCACATTTATTTTTACCTGCTGTCTTTATCCCAGAGCAACAAGCGGATGTGATTGATGATTGACGGCTGGCCCAGGCGGATCTGGATCCCTGCGCTGCGTCCGTCCTCCTCTATCGGGTGTCTGGTGAAGCCGTGGTCCAGGTCGTAGTTCTGAGTGTCTCCATCCAGCAAAGCCGACTTTAGCTCGCCTTTCACTACCACGGCTCCATGCTTCATAGTAGCTATGTTATCTTCTGGGACTACACATACACACCCAAATCAACTTAAACAGAGCAAACACCACTATTAAAAAGCATCCAAATTTTCTAACATATACCACCCAAGCTTATACACATATATTCTACCTTCCCGTGTTCAAAGTCAAACCCCCACAACCTAAAAATTGCCTGGACAGGTTTTGCTTTTCATGTGACTTAACAGCACCCAAGATAACGATTATTTGCCTTGAAACAAAAAACTAGTACCACACATACATGAACTAACCGTATAAAAATGCCTTAACAAATATCTATAAGCATTGAAATGAATGAACCATTTATTTGTGCTCCTTAGTACTGTGATGCTGCAGCTTTCTTGTGCTGGGTTCGTCACTAGCCCTCTTGTTCTGCCAGTGTTTTGGTTTCCGTTTTGTGTTTGTCTCTTGGCTAGCAGGGGGAGCTCTAGGGCTCTGATGACGTGACTAACTGGTGGTGTAATTAGGGTCCGGATAAAATCTGGACCTCCCAGTCCGTGAGAGAGCGCTTGCTTGCTCGACCTCACACTTGCTGCGGCACTGGCTGCGCTCCCCACTTACTTTTATTTACCTTTTCCCGCTACATTCCATTATGCTGATACACACTACAGTTTTGCATTTACTGACTTCTGTATATAGTTTTTCAAATAAACTTATTTGGTGTTTGATATACATCGGTGTGGTTTCCCCCTCTTTATGTTGTGGTGGCCTTGAGCCAGGAAGTCATGACATTTGGGGGCTCATCCAGGATAACTGACCTGGAAATATTTTTTGATACGCTTCGGACTTTGGTATGTAGGCTACGATTCCCACTATTGGCTAATGCAGAGTATAGTGTGGGTACGAGTTACGTAATTGATGTTGATTTGTGAAGGAAACGTACAGGCATACATTTGGCCTACCTGTTTGGGGGAACCACACAGGTTGTATTTTGTTTGGGCTTGTGTTGAGGTAAATTGGGGTGGTGCAATGAAATAAGTTGCAATGCAGTAAATTGGGGTGACTGCATGTCCAGTTATTTTATTTCCAACCTTATTTTTTGTGCAATGTTTTTTGCAGCTTATGTAGCAGGATGAAAACATTTTGGAGCTATTGTTTATCCTTGGTTTAGAGTGCCGTTGTGCTGGGGCTTTAGGCTGGTGTGCCACTGTGTCTGAGCCGAGGACATCGCCGTGGAGATTCGGCCTGAATTGGCTTTGGTAGGGGCAGCGCGACTCCAGCGGTACTGGTGAGTAAAGAACTTGGTTCTCGGGCACCGTGTGAAGCTAGGTAAGTATATGGTGGGTAAATGTTAGGGAAGCTCCGTAGTTGGTTTGTCCTGTTTCGTGAGCTGCTTGTACTTTACGTTGTTAGTTGTTATTTGGGTTGGTTAGTCTGGAAGATCCATTTGTAGTTTATTTTGTATGAGCGTTGGTTGTTTGAGTGAATAGCGTTACATTTAAACTTTGGGATGAGTGCAGTGGAGGAGTTTTTGGAAGCTCCATCAGAGAGGTTGTTAGCAACATTGACGAAAGATCAGTTGCTCAGTGTAGCGGATCATTACCAACTGGAACTAACCATTCCCAAGTCCTCTTAAAAAAAAAAAAAGACCAGTTGTTTGATTTCATTCATAGCAATTTAAAAAAGAAAGGCAGGTGCTGCCGGGGGGCACTCTAATTGAGATTAGTAATCCGGTAACACAACTTTTAGACACAATTGGGATTAATCCAATGGCAACAATTTTTAGAAATGTCCTCGATTTCCAGCATGCAGTCTTTTAAATCTAGTCAGCTGACGTTTGAACAGCAAAACGAGCTGTTGAAAACACAGCTAGAACAAAAGAAAGTGGAAGCACAAGAAAGAGAAAAAGATCGTTTATTGGAGATAGAAAAGCTTAAACATAATGAGCTGTTGGAGTTGGAAAAGCTTAAACACCAAGAGCTGGAAAGGGAAATTCAGCACATGAGGCTTAATCTGATTACAGAGGGTAAAATATTCACTAGTGGCAGTGGTGGAGGTTTATCCCAGCAGTCGGGATTGTCTGGTATGATTAAGTTTCTTCCCAAATTTAATGAACGTGATCCAGACGTGTTTTTCCCTTTGTTTGAAAACATTGCTTCTGATAGAAATTGGAGTGACGAGGATAAAACTCTGCTTCTACAAAGTGTGTTAGTCAGTAAAGCTCAAGAGGCCTTTGTTGCGTTGCCTCCAGCTGAGAGAAAAGTTTATTGGTGTGTTAAAGATGCTGTCTTAAAATGTTATGAATTAGTTCCTGAAGCATATCGTCCACGCTTTCGCAAAAGGAAAAAGACTGACAAACAAACTCATGCTGAGGTGACCAGGGCATTAACAAGTTTCTTCACTGCTGGCTCTTGGCAGGAGGAGTTGACATGTTTGAGGCATTGTGTGATCTTGTTGTTGAACAGTTTAAGAACATTCTGCCTGAATGCGTACTTATGTAAATGAACATCAGGTAAAGACAGTTGCAGAGGCATCTGCGCTTGCTGATTGGCATGTTTTAACGCACAAAAATTAGGTGCGTGAATTTGCTCCGCGTAATGAATACAATAGTCATGATCGCCCTCGTCGTTTTAATTCAGGTCCTCCAGTGAGGTCCGAACTTGTTAATTATAATAGAGCACGGGAGAGTGATGCACAAAGTAAGTAATTATTGTCTTGAGGCTGGTCACTGGAAGAGAGATTGTCTGTTGTTAAGGGCATGCAACAAGGCTAAGGCAAGCGGCAAGTTTGTTGGTTGTGTTGTTAAGAGTAGGCCTGTTCCTGCAGTTTAATGTTGAGGGGGTTAAATTAGATGTGGCTTCTTCTACTTCCAAGTCTTTGGAATCTGAGCGGCCAAATATGCCAGTGGAGATTATTGGTAAAACGAAGGTGTCAGACAGTGTTGATTACAGTCCATTCATTACTGACTGTGTTGTGTCACTGGTAGGAAATGCTCAAAGGGTTCTTGTTAAAATTCTACGGGATACAGGAGCCTCAGAGTCTTTGATTAGCCAATCTGTTTTGCCTTTTTCTTCTCCCTCAGACATGGGTAGTGTTGTTTTAATCCATGGTATTGGGCTTCAATCTTTTTTTAGTGCCATTACATAAGATCTGCTTGTCCTCTGGTTTTGTCAACGGGGAGGTTACCATTGCTGTTCGGCCATCTCTGCTCATGGATGGTGTGGACATCATTGGAAACAACCTGGCGGGTCATTGTGTCTGGCCGGAGGGGTTACCAGCACGACCTCCTATGGTTAAAATGGAGGTGAGCCAGATGAGTGTCTCAGGGATTTTCCAGAGGTGTTCACTGCCTGTGCGGTTACTCGGACAATGGCTCGTGCACAGGCAGAGGACACAGCTGATGTATCCAAGTCCAGTACTATAAAATTGTTTGTTCCTGAATTACCAACACCTTTTTCCCCATAGTGAAATTGTGGATGCCCAGATAAAGGTCTTGCAAAGTATTCTGATCTCGTTTCAGATGAGTCTGATAACAGTTACTGTGTGCAGAATGGCTTGCTGCTTCGGAGGTGGTTGCCATATGCAGACACGGAGGTGACAGATCCAGTGTTGCAGGTAGTAGTGACTGAAGAATATCGTGGCATCGTGTTAAAAACTGCTCACGGGGAGGTAGATGGACATTTTGGAGTGAAGACCTACAATCGGCTGCTTCAACATTTCTATTGGCCGCAAATCAAAAGAGATGCAGCGAATTTTGTTAAATCATGCCATGCTGGTCAAATTGCAGGTAAATCGAATGCATCCATTAAACCGGCACCCCTACATCTGATTCCATCTGTAGGTACTCCTTTTGAACACCGAATCATTGTGTTGGTCCATTGCCCCCATCAAAATCTGGCAGTGTGTATATGTTTACCATAATGTGTGTCAGGCTTCGCAGTATCCAGCTGCGTATGCCTTGAGGAGCATCACTACTAAGTCCTTTATGAAGTCATTATCTCAATTTATATCTATCTTTGGTTTTCCAAAAGTAATTCAAAAAGTGACCGTGGGTCCAATTTTACATCTAAGACCTTTGCTGAGGCATTGAAACAGCTATGCATCAAGCACAACCTGAGCAGTGGAACACAGTCCAGTTTTGTGACCATGTTCACGTTTCTATAATCTGTGCAAAACCGGTGTTATCTGGTTTCTTAACAAGCAAGCATGGGGAAGCCCAACTTGAATAAGATGACTTGGCTAACCTGTTATCCACAAGGTACTGCGCACTCACCTCCAAACTCTTATGTTTGTCTGGGGCGACATGATAGAACCTCTGCCAAATAGGCCGAGCGTCTCCCATGTCTACGTTGTGCTCGATCAGATTGGTGAAAGTTGGCGTGTCTGAAAGTAAAGATGAAAACTCAAAAATTAAAGACTAACTGTTCCCGTTGCTCCCCTCCCAAATGACTCAAAAAGGTGTTGGTAATTCATAAGGGAGTTTGCTCAGGCCACTGTAGTCTATTTAGGCAAAGTGGTCAGTCAAGGTCAGGTTAGGCCGGTAAGAGCCAAGGTTTTGGACAGACGTGTTTCCTCCTCCATCTACGAAGAAGGAACTGATGCTGTTTTTAGGAATGATTGGTTATTACAGAAATTTTTGTTGTAATTTTTCTACAGTTGTTGCTCCTTTGACCAATTTACTTAAGGGTTCTGCGAAGTTTGTGTGGTCTGTTCAATGCCAGCAGGCATCTGAAAACGCAAAATCGTTGAGTTCTGCACCAGTCCTGGCTGCGCCCTGGTTAGATCAGCCTTTCAAGTTACAGGTGGATGCAAGCCAGGTGGGGGCCGGTGCAGTTCTCCTTCAGGGTGATGAAAGCGGCATGGATCGTCCTGTTGGATATTTTTCACGCAAGCTCAATAAACATTAGATAAACTACTGAACAATTGATAAGGAGGCCCCGGCGTTGATCTGGGTTCTCCAGCACTTTGATGTCTATGTGGGGGGTGGTTTACATCCTGTGTTGGTCTTTTCTGACCACAACCCCCTCACATTTCTCCAGTCATTGCAGAAATCTAACCAACACCTTACGTGGTGGGCACTCTTTTTGCAACCCTACAGACTGTCTATTCGTCACATCTGGGGCATTGAGAACGTGATGGTGGATGCACGGTCTCAGGCATCGGATGGGATGATGTGATTGTGTGCATGTCTCTAATACCTTTGTCTTCTCTCCGTTTCTGTCGGTCCTTAATTTGCTGTCCAGGCGCCAGGATCTGCTGGAGGGTAGAACATGGAGGAGGCTGGGGGGGGTTAATGGTTGTGCCACCATGCAACTGATCACACTGATCACGGAGGAGTGCGTGTATCTTCCAGAGTGAAGGAGTTATTTATTAGTTTTGAATTTGTTGTTGTTTATTGAGTTTATTCTTTATTTGTGATGGGAGTTATAGTTAGAGTCCCAGGAATATGGGCCTCTGTTCTTTCAGGGGGGAGGTGCGATGCTGCAGCTTTCTCATGCTGGGTTCGTCACTAGCCCTCTTGTTCTACCAGTGTTTTGGTTTCTGTTTTGTGTTTGTCTCTTGGCTAGCAGGGGAAGCTCTAGGGCTCTGATGACGTGACTAATTGGTGGTGTAATTAGGAGCCGGATAAAATCTGGACCTCCCAGTCCGTGAGAGGGGTTGTTTGCTCGACATCACACTTGCTGCAGCGCTGGCTGCGCTCCCCACTTTTATTTACCTTTTTGCGCGACATTCCATTATACTGATATACACTACAGTTTTGCTTTGTTTTACATTTACTGACTTCTGTATATAGTTTTTTTAAATAAACTTATTTTTGTTTTTGATATACATCGGTGTGGTTTCCCGCTCTTTACGTTGTGGCGGCCTTGAGCCAGGAAGTCATGACAGTACTGTCCAAAAATGTATTACAACTTACAAAAGTGTCTCTTCAAAAGACAAGCGTAAAGAGGTGCATATAAACAGGCATGAACTCGGGATAAAGGTCAAGAACACAGAGCAGAGAGAATGGACAGACAGACCGTGCATGTTTTGCTCCAAGTGACTGGAGGATTGCTGATGTTTACTTAATCCTTCAACACTGTAAAACGTCATAAGAAAATTCCCTGACAAGTCAACAGGGTGTTTAAATATAAGCCTGGGTAAAAACAGATCAATCACATTTTCTCTACACCTGTTTGTTTGAACTACGAAGCATATATTGCTTACTTGGTCTTGCCTTCATTTTTTACAACAGTGCAAACTGTCTGTGTAAAATTACTTAGCAGGAGAACTAATAACAGTTCAAGAAAACACTATGAAATAGCAACTGACCCCGCCAACCAAATCGTTTCCAGCACACAACTCCACTTTTCATTTTTAAGCCATGTCTCCCAACTCATGTTTAATGATTCTAAAACACACTAAGTGTAACTTGGAATTTAAATCACTATTAATTATGGTTTATTCACCATTATTGCATTAGACAAAAAAAAAAAAAAAAACACACACAACACAACCAAATAAATAAGGACATTTTAATCTTTGTTGAATTTTCTAACTGCTTTCTCTCAGAGGATAATGAGACTCTTAACTGGGGGGAAAAAAAAAAAAATCATCATGAGTTTGAATCCTGATTATGCTGCCTTCTGTGAATGGGACCCAATACAGCAAGTGTAGGCAGGATGTACTTTCTGTATACAGCAAGTGTACTTTCTGTCTCCTGTCAATCACAGCAACACTAGCCAAATGCAGGCACCTGTGACCTCATGTCTGAGGAAGACAGCAGATAGTGCTTTCTTCCCAGTGTGTTATGCTGCCATGTGTTGCAGCACGAACAGCAGTTTGCTGACGTCATGCGTCACAGAGGAAACGTGTGCTTGCCCTGACCTTCTCTGGGTGGTAGCCGTCGGATACTAAAGCTAAGGCCTCACATAGCTGGAATCAGTTCACGGTAGACACCAGTAGACAATTTTGACCCTTCTGGGGGTCAACCAGCACGTTCTGGGCCCTTCCTTTGGAACACGAGAGCCGGAGAGCTACCTTGACAACCAAAAGAGCATGGCTTCCATCCCCGGAAAATTTCATGCTGAAAATTGCTATGGGTCAAGCACCAGGTGAATTCATCCATCGCAATCATGAAGGCATCCATGAGCATCCTTGAGACATGTGAGCATAACAGATCCCTGACAGCGATGGATGCTGAATAGACAGGCAGGCAGGTTCAGATTCACATTCGGTTTTATTTAAACTGCAAACCAAACAAAATCATGGTTTTCAGCCATCTAAACAGAAGAACTGATGCAACAAACAGGTGTAACTCCAGCCGGGGGGGAATTTAAAAAGAAAAAAAAAACACCCACTCCACACAACTCTCAACTCCTCTCCCCTTTTACCTGCTCCCAGTCACTGCACACAAACACAGGACATTAATCAACAATAGGTGCTTCCACTTACCTTTCCCTGCCTTGCTCTCCATTCACAAACCAGCTCTTGACCATGCCCCCACTGCCAGATACCCCCACCACCCGACTCAAGCCAGGGAGCCATCCAGCCTGCAGCTGACTTCCCCCCCCTGCCGGGAGAGGTAGTCCGTTACCCACCATCTGCATCCCCGGCCTGTGGACCACTTCGAACATAAAAGGCTGCAGGGCCAGATACCAACAGGTGATCCACGCATTGACATCCTTCAAGTAGTGGAACCAATGGAGCAAGGCATGATCCGAGCAGAGGGTGAAAGGGCGTCCCAGCAGGTAATAACAGAGAGTGAGGACCACCCATTTAATGGCTAAGCACTCGCTCTCGATGGTGCTATACTTTCTCTCGTATGGAGAGTTTGTAGCTGATGTACAGCACGGGGCACTCTGCTCCCTCTACCGTTTGAGACAAAATGGCTCCCAGCCCTCTGTCTGATGCATTGGTCTACAAAACAAAAGGAAGACAGAAGTCAGGGGAGAAAAAAAAGTGGCCCCTCCACACAGTGCAGCTTTTATGGCTCCATCCACTGAACTGGATCTGGTGCTCCTTTTTTAGTGAGGTCAGTCAGTAGGCTGGTGACGGCCGAAAAGTTAGGCACAAATCACCTATCATAAAAAATCCAGCCAGCCCCAGGAACTGCCTCACCCCCTTTTTGGTCTTGGGCAGGCCACAGTCGCTGCAGTCTTATCAATTTGGGGCTGCACCTGCCCATGACCGAAGTCAAAGCCCAGATATCATACTTCCACCCACCTGACTACATACTTTTTCAGGTTTGCTGCGAGTCCAGCATGCCTTAGTGACCAGCAACGTTAGGACCACCCTGAGATGTTGTAGATGCCGCTCCCAATCGTTACTATAGATGACCGTGTCCTCCAAGTAGGCTGCTGCATATGCATTATGGGGAAGGAGAATTCAGTCCATGAGATGCTGAAATGTTGCTGGGGCATTGGTTTCCCAAAAGGAAGGGAGACAAATTGGTGTAAACCAGAGTGGAAAATTCCATTTTCTTGCGGGATAATGGAATCAAGGGGATCAATGCGAGGAATCAGATGTGTGTCAAATTTAAACACCGCATTGACTTTTCTATAATTCACACAGAACCGGACCGACCCATCGGTCTTGGGAACAAAGACCACAAGGCTGCTCCAGTCACTGCGCAACTCCTTAGTTACCCCCACCTTAAGCATAGAAGAAGAAAGAAGAAACCTTTATTCATCACATGCACACTTCAAGCACAGTGAAATTCATCCTCTGCATTTAACCCATCTGAAG
>JAOBAM010000026.1:11833110-11843420 GCA_025212355.1 Notarius kessleri
AGAGCATCTTCCAAGTGTGACTTTCAACTGTCCATATGGGGCCATCCTCCACAGGAGCGATGTGATGAGACTCCAGCTAGACATAGGGCATCAGGATGGATGAGGCAGGTCCAAGGAGCAGAAGAGGTCAACATCTTGATCCCAGGATTGACACGTAACTCAGACGGACAGACAGAGAGGGGAGGGGAGAGAAAGAGAGGGAGAAAACACAGATTGTTGGGTATGCCCAGTGTCACCTGAGGAGTAGGAACAGTATACATTTTGTGCTGAGTGCAAGCAGGGACTCCAGCAAAGCTAACTATATGACAGCATAACTAAAAGGGCAGAGCCAGAAGGTAACGCAGGCATGAGGGCACCCCAGGACATAAAGCAGCCAGTCATTACACGGTCATCAAACTTGAGTGAGCAAGTGAGTGGGCGACTGACAGCATCCATACATCCCAGTTTACCGAAACACACTGTCTGTGGACCCTCCAGATATACTTTACTTCATAAACACTAATATATAGATTGAGGCACTGCCTAAAAGTGGAGCTCCCATCTATTTCTGGGTTGTAGAATTTTCTTATATCATAGCCAGCCTCTCGTTTTATTTCTTTTTACCATTATAGTTACTGTACTGTTTCCTTATGTTGTACAAAACATTGGGTGACAAAAACAAGTTACTCACTACTATATTGTCCTGACTACTACTCTACTTCACTACTCACTTCACTAGTTGTTGGGTTTCCTGTGGTGGCAGGCAGGCATGCATGCACGCACGCACAGGACTGAAACCATCAGAAAACAACTCAATGGGTTTCTTTATGTATCCACACTCTATCCCTATGGAGCTCCGCTATTAACAAAAGGCTTGACTAAACATTTGTTTTCAGCCTAGACTTAAATGCTGAAACTGTGTCCGATTCCCAAACACTACTTGGAAGGCTGTTCCATAACTGTGGGACTTTGTAAGAAAAGGCTCTGCCCCCTGATGTAGCCTTCACTATATGAGGTACCAGCAGATAGCCTGCACCTTTTGATCTAAGGTCCAGAAGTTCACTCAGGTACTGTGGTGCAAGACCATTCAGTACTTTTAAAGGTCAGTAGTTGTATTTTATAATCAATATGAAGTTTAATTGGGAGCCAATGCAATGTGGATAAGATAGGGGTGATATGGTCATATCTTCTAGTAAGGACTGTTGCTGCTGTATTTTGAGCTAACTTGAGCTTGTTTATGCACTTATTGGAATATCCAGACAGCAAGGCATTACAAAAATCCAATTTAGAGGTAACAAATATATGAACTAGTTTTTCTGCGTCATGTAGTGGCATATCTTAGCAATACAGTATTTCTGAGATAAAAGAAAGCTAGCCGGGTAATCTTCGCGATATGAGTTTCAAACGAAAGACTGGAGTCAATGATCACATTGAGGTATTTTACTGCTGCACGTAAATAAACAGAAAGGCCATTCAGAGTTACCGTGTAATCAGAAAACCTACTTCTATCTGCATGTGGTCCTAGTACAAATACTTCTGTTTTGTCAGAATTAAGCAGAAGGAAGCCAATAAGTGTCCAGTGTCTAATGTCCTTTACACCTTCCTCAATTTTATTAAGCTGGTGTCTCTCATCTGGCTTTGCAGAAATGTGCAACTGTGTGTCATCAGCATAACGGCGGAAACTAATATACCATGCTTGCAAAAAAAATCACTCAGAGGTGTTTTTATATTTTATATAAGAAAAAAGCCCAAGACAGAACCTTGTGGAACACCAAATTTTATCTCAGCATGTCTCAAAAAAAATCACCATTTACATCAAGAACCTGATAGCGATCAGTGAAATAAGACCTGAGCCGGGAGAGGGCCTTTCCCTTAATTCCCACATTTTCTAGTCTATCCAGGAGAATGGAATGATCGATGGGGTCAAAGGCTGCACTAAGGTCAAGCAATACAAGCAAGGAGGCGGCCCTGATCAGATGCCAACAGTAGATCATTTACTATGCTAACCAGTGCTGTCTGTGCTGTGATAAGGTCTAAATCCTGATTGATACATTTTATGGATGTTGTTTCTGTGTAGATATGAGCATAACTGCTGTGCCACAGCTTTTTCTAGGATCTTGGAGATAAAGGGGAGATTTGATATTTGCCGATGATTGGACAGCTGACGGGTTGAGATCAGGTTTTTTTTTTTAACCCCTTCGGACACAAGGAAAAATGCTATGGAACTTAATGTGTACAGTTGTACACATGACATCCAAAGGGGATAATCAGAGGTTTGATAACTGCTAGTTTAAAGGATTTGGGTACACAGCCAACTCTAAGGGAAGAATTATTTTTTAGAAGCGGGTTCAGTTGCTTCTGGTATTATCTGTTGGAAGAGTTGTGGAGGTAGGGAATGTAGTACACAAGTTGAAGATTTTGATGTGGAGATTAATGAAATTATTTCAATTTCTCTAAGGGGAGTAAAACCTTGTAACTGCTGGTCTGATAGTTGTTTTGTTAACTACAGAGTTATTAAATTGAATCTAGAATGGACACGCACACTTTTTTCAGAGGGTCCTCTGGGTTATCGAAGTGAATATTAAAATCTCCAACTAAATCTTTGTCTAAAGAAATGGCCAGATCGGAGATGAAGGCCACAAATTCAGAAAGAAACTTGGAATATGGCCCTGGGGGCCTGTAAATAATAAGTAATGGAATTGACTGGGTAGACTTATTTTTCGAGGCTACATGTGTTAGTATGAAGAATCTCAAACATATTGAATTTATAACCAGGTTTTTGTTACATGCATAGATAATCATTATAAATAACCCCAACGCCTCCTTCTCTACCAGTTAGGTGAGGCTGGTGTATATAACCGTATCCAGGAGGACTAGCTTTGTTTAATGCTATACAGTATATTCATTTGGCTTAATCCATGGTTCTGTTAAACTCTTCTGTTTTAGCTCTGGGAATAGAGACAGTCTCAATATGGTGATGACTCTGTGTAGAGTCTGACTGAGTGATGACTCTGTATAGCTAGCAGACAGTCGGTTCAGCCTGTTTGCCTGGCCTTGGCTCTGGATTGTAATAAGTTAACTAGACCTGTTCTGAGATTGAGCAATGCTGCAAGAAATGAGAGCAGCACCTTCCAGAGTGGGATGGATACCATCCCACCCTAACAGGCCAGCAGTGCCCTCATAATTAGTCCAATTATCTATAAAGCCTACATTGTTTTCAGAGCACCGCCTGGACAACTACCAGTTCAGCGACGATAACTTGCTGTAAGCTACATTGCCATACCACTCTGGGATGGCGCCAGAGCATACTACAGCAGTGCACATCATTTTTGCTAATTTAAACACCTCTACAAAGTTACTCTTCATAACTTTAGACTGACACAGGTATATATTGTTAGCTCCTACATGGATAACTACTTGTTGAGAACCTGTGCTTGCCTGGGATCCTAAGATTACCTGCTATGCCTGGTGCCCTGGCTCCCGGTATACACTTGACTAAAGCTGCTGGTGCCCCTGAAGGCCTAACTAATTTCATGTGCCATATGATAGTCCCCTATAACCAGAGCTCTTTCAAGTTTCTCAGCAGATGCATCACTGAGGAGAGCAAACCTGTTTGACATGTGAAGCGGAGAGGAGTGGTGCTCCTATGGGTGAGCCTCAGCGGAAGCTTTGGCTCTACGATTATGCCACGGAGTCATCACCCATTCTCTCCACTGTGAGGGCTCTAATGCCGGAGTTGGGGGATTGCTAACTCCACCTAGGGCATCCAGACTTTCTTCTACAGCAACTACACTGTTCTCATTCTCACTACCCCTCTCGAGAGTCTGGATGCGCATCTCTAAAGCTGCAATCTTCTCCATCAGAGAACTAAATAATCTACACTTATTACAAATAAAGCATCACTAACCATGGAGGAAGACTGACTAAACATCCTGCACTTAGCACACTGAACAAGCTGAAGGTGTGCCATGATGAATGCATTTACATACCTTAATCGAAAATCTGTTTATTAAAGCAGATCTGATGTGGATGGCCTCCACTTGCTCTCTTTGTACAGGAGGAAAAAACTTCCGGTCTTGGTGTTCTCCAAAAAAAAATTTTAAATCCAGAAAAAGTGAAGGTGGGTGTGCAAAAACTAAATCATCAGGGCTAAAGCTAAGTGACTCCTGTCACTTTTCTACATGTGAACAACCACCAGAAAACTGTATCTCCCCAGTCTGTACCATTCTCCAAACATTACCATTCTCTTCAGTGTTTGGTGATAACTTTCCAGTGCTCCTGACTTTCAGAATGATATGCACTGGAAAGATTGTGCCTGATGTATAACTGTCTCAACTTGGGAGATGTAAAAATCTAACTCCTCCTCAGTCTGAATGATTTTTGGCAAAGCAAAGATGGGAGAATTTAAGCAGCTTCATCACCAACACCCTGGTGGTAATTTTCCTCAGAGGAACTGCCTCTGGGAACTACTAGCCTCCTACATTTCAAGGAAATGGCAATTTGAATGGGACAAATACCCCAACAAATTACACAAAATTAATCCCTCCATCAATAAGAATCATCTTCTCTCCTTTAAAACCATGCACAACCAAGTGTTGAACACAAGATGCTGCATCGGCCATTCCAGACTCACCCATGGCTTCTTACTAGAAGACAAAGTACCACCAACCTGCAACCTCTGTAAAGCACCCCGTCAATAAAACATATTTTACTCCTCTGCCCTTGCTTTAAATGCCACAAGGCTACAATTCTAATCCCAAAGCACGCTCAGTGACTTCAACAAGGTGCTATCACCAGAAGTTTTAGAATTTTTATTGAATGTGTACTTGAAAGTTCTTGTGTAGTCATCTACTCATTTGTCTAATTTTATTTAAATCTGCCATATGTAACCTATTCTCACATGTGTAACTTCAATCCCCTACCATTTCTTCTCATTTATAACCATCTTTTTCTTACATGTGCATCAGAAACATGTCACTGAGCCATTTACTTATCTAAAGAAATGTTTCGACCCACTATACATATGGTATCACCTGTGTATTCACGATTTCTTATCGATCAATCTACTCACATTAATTTATTCTCTCGTCATATATTGGTATTATTTCCAAGACACCTTCTTGCGGTGAGACAGACTCCGATGCTAAAATGACAACACCACAGTTGAAAGGAATGCTTATTTGATTTTCTGTAGACTTTGTCAGCTCAAACCAGTCTGGGCATTTTTCCACTGATCCCTCTCATGATGTTTCAGCCTGTAGACCCTTCATTCGTGGGGTCGTGCCCCCCCCGCGAAACATTGTGTAAACTCTAGAGACTGTTTTTGTGTGTGAAATTCCCAGGAGATCAACAGTTTATGAAATAATGAAACCACCTCGACTGGTATCAACAGCCATACCACAGTTAGTCAGAGATCACATTTTTAATTTTTTTTTTTTACATTGAGGTTTAATGTGAACATTTACATGAAGTTCCTGACAAGTATCTGCTTGTTTTTTTGCATTATGCTCCTGCTGCATGATTGGTATAAATAAGCAGGTATACAGGTGTTCCTGTTAATTTGGATGGTGAATGGATGGAGTCAGGTCCATAAGTATTTGGACATCGACACAATTCATAATTTTGTCTCTGTACACAAACACATTGGATTTGATATTAAGCAGTCAGGATGTGATTGTATTGTAGAATTTCATTATTAATTCAAGGCCTTCAACGAAAATATAGCATGAACCATGCAATAGGAATTGCAGCCATTTTTTTTTTTTAACATATTCCCTCCATTTTCACAGGCTCAAAAGTAATTGGACAATTGACTGATGAACAGTTTCATGGCAAGGTGTGGCCTGTTTCCTTGTTATTTCATGATTAAGGAGATAAAAGATCTGGCATTGATTCCAAGTGTTTAATTTGCATTTGGTGGCTGTTCATGGGAACTCTCAATATGTGTTCCAAAGAGGTGTCCATGCAAATGAAGGAGACCATCATTAGGCTGGGGGGGAACCCACCCTTTAGAGAGAGAGCAGAAACTTTTAATAGTGGCCAAGTCAACTTGGTACATTCTTAAAAAGAAGGAATGCACTGGCAAGCTCAGCTATACCAAAAGGCTTGGAAGACCACAGAATATAACTGTGGGTCATCTATAGAATTCATTCCTTGGTGAAGAAAAACAACTTCACATCTAGCCAAGTCAAGAACACAAGCAGGAAGCAAGTAGGCTAGCATTATCAAGGTCTACAATCAAGAGATGTCTTCATGATTGTACAACCCCAAATCAGAAAAAAGTTGGGAAGGCATGTTGAAATTAAAACTGAAAACTATGATTTGTAAATAATCTTTGACCTGTAATTGCTCTCAAAATAACACATTATTTAACATTTAACCTCGTGAATTTTTTCCCCAAAAAAATCAACATTTCATTTTTGATTCTTGCAACACATTTTTAAAAAATTTGGGATGGTAAAGCACTTTATAATGTTGCCATTCCTTCTCACAACACTTAAAAGATGTTTAGGGACTAGAGTTTCTGGTGTTTTGTCCCATTCTTCCTGCAAACAGGTCTTAATGTGTACAAGAGTGCAGGTTAGTTGTTATTTTGTTTCAAAATTTGCTGTATTTGGAACAGGCCAGTCCAGCCCCCCACACCCTCTTCTTCCACAGTCATGCCTTTTTGAATGTTTTTTTGCATTGTCTTGTTGAACTATGCATGAGTATCCCTGGAGAAGACTTGGACAAGTCTTTAGACAAGTCTGGCTGTCATCGGCAAGTCAGCATATGTTGCTCCAAAATCTCAATGTACTTTTCTGCATTATTGTTGCCATTACAGAATTGCAAGTTATATTTGCCAAGGGCACTGACCATGATGGACCCTGTTTTTTGGACTTGTTGCTGGTAATAGTCTGGATGGTCCTTTTCATCTTTGGTCCAGAGCACATGACATCCATTTCTTCTAAAAGTGACCTGAAATATTGATTCATATGACCACAATGCATTTTTCCACTGTGTGATCCATCCCATATGTTTCAGAGCCCAGGGAAGTTGATAGCATTTCTGAACATAGTTAACATAAGGCTTCTTTCTTGCACAGTAAAGTTTTAACTGGCATTTGTGGATGTAACTCTGTATTGTAGTGCTTGACAAAGGTTTGCCAAAGTAATCCTGAGCCCATGTAGTTATATCAGCTATAGATCAATGACGGTTCTTGATGCAGTGCCATCTGAGGGATCAGGGATCACAGGTGTTCAGCTTAGCCTTGCACCCTTGCCCTTTCCACACCTCCAGATTTGTGGGTTAAATATCCAAACCCCTTACTAGTTTTCTTTGAGGAACACTGTTGTTAAAAATTTCAGTAATTTTCTCATGTATTTCTTGACAAACTAAAGATCCTCGGCCCATCTTTTCTCTTCAAAGACGAGGCCTTTCCTGGATGCTAATTTTGCATCAACTCATGATTACAATCACCTGTTGACATCATCTGTTTCAAATTACATCATTATTTAATTGTTTTACCACTTAATTTCCCATATCCCAACATTTTTTGGAATGTGTTGCAGGCCTGAAACACAAGAATGGATGTACATTAACAAATGAAATGAAGTTGACCAGACAAAACATGAAATATCTTGGGTTCTTTCTGTCTGCAATGAAATATAAATCAAAATAAATTTAGAAATCACTGCTTTCTTTTTTATTTGCATTTTCCATATCATCCCAAATTTTTCTGATTTGGGGTTGTAATATCATTTTGCAGACCACTCCTTCAACTTATAGTGATACACAGATTAATTGAGTGGAGGTGGAAAAGAGTGTGTGTGGGGTGTGGGGGGGTCTTGGGCTGGAATTCTAGGTGGCTTATTATTTATATTAGACAGCCAAGAAGAAGTCACAGTAGATATGCAGGAGGTGTTGAAGAGTGGGAAGGAGACGGGGAAACTTCCTCACCATAAATGAAATACAGATGCAAATTTATAGGGCATGAGCGAGGAGGGAGATATGTTCTTTCTCCCAAACATCAGTTGTTTCAAACTGAATTATGTGAGGAATAAAATATGATGGGGCATGCTGTTATAGGAAATAATAGGAAGCTTATTATTTTCCCATAATAGCTTATTAGCTATTATGTGACCACGAGTTGGCCTAGTGGTTAGCATGTCCGCCTCTTGATTGGGAGATCGCGAGTTCTACTTGCGGTCAGGTCATACCAGAGACCATCATAAAAATGGTACCTACTGCCATCTGGCGAGACATGCTGCAATACAGATGTGAATGGGGAGTCAAACTCTCGTGGTTACCAGAGGACTAGCCCCCCACTGTAACCCTAGCTATGTAATAGGCAAGAGGCCAAAGGCTACAGAAATGGAGATCGGCGCCACCTAATGCGCCATACGGTGTGGGAAGGACTTTAGACTTTTTTTTAGGCTTGCTCGGCGCTTGTTAGTTGAGTTCATACTTTTTTCCAAGTTTTCATTCATTCATTCTCCTTTTCCACCTGGTGGGGATCATGGTGGCAGCAGATTGAGGTAGTCAGCACAGACTTCTGTATCCCCAGCCACAGATTCCAATTTCTTCTGTGGGATTCCCAGATGTTCCAAAGCCAACTGTGTGATATAATATTTCTAGTGGGTCAGGGGCCTGCCCTAGAGTCTCGATAAATCTCTAGTGGGAACCAACTAGAGGGTATCCTTGTAAAGTGTCCAAAATCACCTCAACTGGTTCTTCTCAATTTGGAAGAACAGAAGCTCTACTCTCAAGGTCTCTTGGATTACTGAGCTCCTCAACCTATTACAGAGAATAAACCAGTAATCCTACTAAGGCACCTAATTTCTGCTGTCTGTACTTGCAACATTCTTAAGTTCATCTAGGTTCAACTGTTGGACTGAATCTCTGCTCCAGAACTCTGGCACAGACTATTTCCTGGGAGACTGCAAAGTGCGATTTCCCTTTTTGAAACACTGCATCTTGTCCACTTTATTAAAAAAACCCCAAAAAAACAGGGACCAACTTCCAAGTCCACTGTCCCCATTTTGAAGAGGTGTGGTAACCACACAACTTTCCTGCTGAATCCCATCAACACTTGCTGCTATGAAGGTTTATAAGCCCCATAGTCAACTCCACAAGGATTCAAAACACCAAAACAGTGCCAGAAACCTCATGGAGGGAGGGCCTGAAGTCTTAATGTCAAAACTGATGATTGGCCTTTAGCCCAAGGTGCCTAGTACACTTATGAGCAACCTTATTTGATTAAGCGTTTGTCATTGACAAGCTGCAGTTAAGCACATTAATCTAATAACATTTCTGATAACACTGCTCATATCTTGGAGGCTGTACCACCCAATCAAGCCCCTCCAAATATCATCGTTCCAAACAGAAGCATTGAAGTCCCGCAGGACCATGATAGAGTTAGCAGAAGGTACCCTCTCAAACACCTGCTCTACCTTCTCCACACATGTGGAATATTATGAACTGCGAATTAGTGCACATCAACAAACAACAGTCAAAAGCCAAAAATGGTTTTCCTTACTGAGACTCGGAATCTCACTGAAGCAATCTTCTTTCCACTGGGAAATAATATCTAACTGCAAGGCCATCATCCTTACACTTACCTAAAGCCCACTGCACATCTTCCCGATTCGCTAAAGATTTTGTCGGGCCGATGTGTGCGGGGGCACCTCGTAGCCGATTTCATTGGTTCTCGGTTGCTTGGTTCAGATCAAACTGGTCTTGATATTTTTGGACGCGATCTCCTCGTACACAAACACAATCGGTAGTGTGTGTGTTGTTACTATGATCTCATAGGTTACGATAATTTTAAACAGCCAATTGGAGTGCCAGGATTGATCACACGTGGACTGCAGACCGGGAAGCAAAACTTGTGTCACTTTGGGAAGCTTCCACCTGTCTTTATGACATTAGTTCACCTGATTACAGCAAACGGGAAAAGAGGAACGAGGCTATGGTTGTAATCATATCAGCTTTGAAAATGCCTGGTAAAGTATTATAGCATGGTCAATGGTACAGAAATCGCTTGTCCGGAATCCCGGATCAAGTTGAATTTTAAGAACGACTGAACAAATTAGAGGGTGGCACGGTGGTGTAGTGGTTAGCACTGTCGCCTCACAGCAAGAAGGTTCTGGGTTTGAGCCTAGCGGCCGGCGAGGGCCTTTCTGTGTGGAGTTTGCATGCCATCTGCGTGGGTTTCCTCCGGGTGCTCTGGTTTCCCCCACAGTCCAAAGGCATGCAGGTTAGTTTAATTGGTGTCTCTAAATTGACTATAGGTGTGAATGTGAGTGTGAATGGTTGTCTGTGTCTATGTGTCAGCCCTGTGATGACCTGGT
>JAOBAM010000026.1:12430283-12440606 GCA_025212355.1 Notarius kessleri
GGATTTGAACCGCAAAATAAATACATAAATAAATAAATAAATTTCTCAGGTATGTTTATAACTGAAAGGTAAAAAGGAGAAATTATAAGTTATAAAAATACCCGCCATTTCGCACGGGAATTTCTTTCAGCGGCGACCAATTTGAGTCCAAAATAACTCTCTTTTACGGCCAAGGATTCACTTTAACTTAAGACAGAAGTTAAAACCACAAACTTTTTTTTTTCCGAGTAAACACGAAAATTCAGGTCAAAAAAGACAGGATAAAAGGTAAAAACAGTGATTATAGATCGCTTCGCATCGCCAGTTAAACTCTTATGGTTGTCAGGGAATGCCAAGTTAGCTTACCCACCACGGGCTTGTTGCTATGGGGAAAATTGACACGTGACCAAATTCTCTCTGCGGGAACCAAACAATGGCGCAGTGTAAGCTGATGGAGTGTTTTGAGTGAGCTTCTTCAAGTGCTGATGATTTAAGGGCTGAAACAGGCACGGGGGAGGCAAACTCACAGCACCAAGCACATCACACAGTGTCAGTAATACAGGGGTCTGTTAAAAACAAACAAAAACGCCAAAGTGAAAGTGCTGCCAGCCGGCCCGCGATTGAAGGGCTTTTTGTTTCAGGGGGCGGGGCGTTTTGAGCTCCCGTGGCGAACGTTTCACAGGGGGCGTGGCTTGTCAACTCCCCGTGACGAACGTTTGATGTCAATCGCGGTCTCATGCTGTGTTCGGTTTGTAAATCGACAGGAAAATCGAATTCTTTCACTGTTAGTTGGTCCAAGACTTTCCTAAATCAAGTTTTGTGTTGAAGTAAAAGGTAAAGACAGTCTTAATACTTCTTTTGAATAATTTATTTTGCTAAAGTAAGCTCAAACTAAAGAAGTGTATTTTAGCTTGATGGTGCACAGGGGCCCCCAAATCAAGTCTTTCTTATCAGATGCTGGACTGGAGCCTACATTTTATATGTAATGTATCTGTATGAATATTTGAATTGTGCCAGTTTGGTTGGTATAAACCTGTATTAAGTCCACTTTGACAAGTTGGTACAGGGGCGTAGCTAGGATTTTTCAAAGGGCACACACTGACTGGCAGCCTGAGTACATACCCGCAAGTTTGTAAATGAAAAAATACATTTGAGAAAATAACGCGGGCTTTGCATCATTCTTTCATCTCATGTTGCGAGCTGTTGAGATGATGCATCTTGTTTTGAGTTTATCATTAAAAAAAATTGACTTAGTACTAGAATAGAACTATGAAAAATATGTACAGTAACAAAAAAGAATGACCGTTTGCTGTTTCTTCCATGTTTTCTTGATGTGTTCTAGAAACGGCACTAAAACTTGGCTTCGAAGCCACAAAATGCAACTTTGATGGAAAAAAAAGTATAATAAATCGCTTATCTCTCTTCACGTCGAAAGGAGGAGGAAAGTTTTGCTTGTTTTGACATGGCGAATTATTAACACGAGAAAATACTCATAATTCGGAACTAAAAAGACTGCAGTTACACTGGCAGCTTGAACATGCTTTCCAGTGCGATTGTGTTGCGCTTGCGCAGAACGGTGTCTGTCCTGCGCGCCTTAGCACGTGCACCTGAAGGCGCGCCTAGGCGCATGCACCTAACGAGCTCCGGCACGCGCGCCGTTAACAAAGGACACCTGTCTTTAATCAATGAACTGTGTTTGGGCTATTTAAGGACTGCGTCCATGCAAGGATGATGCGAAGTATTACGCCGCGTCTAGGAATGCGAAAAATCCTAAAATAAATTTCTCCATTCGGGAAACCAGAGGTTTTCAAGAGTTTTGTCAAATATCCGGATTTCCAGGTCATTAGCAGAAAAAAATCCGGCGGAAAATCTAAAAACCCGGAATTCCGGGAAATCCCGGAAGACTTTCATCTCTAATAACATATGTCAATTTAAAAGTAAATTTGTGGCATATACTAAACTGTCAAAACAAAGCTTTTGAGGCTATGTTTTAAAAGGTGCCGTTTGTAATATTTGAAAGGTGTCTCTAGACCTGTAATAATAAATCATCTCTTCTTCACAGCAAGATTTGCAATATTTCCATTCACTGTCTCTGTTTTTAGGATGCTATTTCCTTTTTATTAACAATAGGATCCAAGTTCTGCTAAGTTCTGTTCTTTTTCCCCTAAAAGGCAACCCACGAGGTCGGTTGTAAGGAGAGTGTCAGTGTTTCCTTGCAATTCATAGCAGTTACTCCTTTGAATCAGTGTTAGGCAGGAAAACAAAAAACACTTATTATGCATTTTCTAACCATGTGAGGCAAAGGGGCACAACAGAAAAACATTCGTCCTGTCATTGGGTGACCACAAGCTTGAATCTCAAAAATGCCAGAGCCATCCTTGGCTGGGAGCCAACAAAACTAACTTGGCTGTTACATTGCTCTGTGATGCAGCAAGAGCAGCAGTCCTAAAAGATGCAGTTGGCTGGCTTCACATGTCTCTGAGGAAGCATGTTATCCTTCACCAGTCTTAGTTGGAAGATAGGGAAGAGGATAATTTAAAAAAAAAAAAAAGTGTGGTCACTTACAAATAAGAGAACAACTAACCTTACTGACATCTTTCCCATTATTAACGAGGACATCATACCCTTGTAGGATCCCGTTTATCTTGTCAGGAGGAGGAGCTTCCCATCGTACCAGCAGCATGGACTCGTTTACACGAACGGTCACATTCTGAGGGGCCACTGAAGGGACTGAAAACAATGAATAAGTCTTTTCTTTTGATAATTCATTCCACTGAAGACAAGCTAAAATCGCACACATAGCTAACATGATAAGTGGTGATGTAAACTACAAAATTTCCAGAATCATCTTGTAATCATATTTGTGCCCCTTCACTACGTGACTGCAAATGAGAACACAGTCCTGAAGTACTCAAAATATCCTCAGTGCCATTCCTTTAGGAATACACAGGAAACATAATGGGATCACACCCTAAAGGAAAGGCATATTTCCTCTCTAAAACTACTCCTACTCCCACAAAGTTTTTTTTTCTTTTTCCTCTTTCAGAAAAAGAATGCTGGGGTGGATTTCCCAAAAGCATCGTAGCACAAAGATCATCGTTAAATGGTAGAGCAAGCATCACAACAAACACTCTCTCTCCTAGTTAAGAAGCTCTTAGCATTAAGAGGCTTTTGGGAAACCCACCCCTCATAGATTGTGACTATTGATGCTTCATAACTAATGAATTTATAGTTTCATAATTTCAATGATCATATTTTTGAATGTCAATGAATACTGAAATTACAGCTCTGTGTTTTTGTTGCTTAAACAAAAACAGGTGACAACAGCTTTTTACTACATTTGAAACTACTACTACTACATTTAAAACTGTTGAAAACTAGCTTCTGTTTTCAGCCAATGATGACTGCTGGACTGGGCAACCCACATCAAAACAGCTACTGAAGTCAAGGCATGTATGCGCTACAAGGTTTGCAAATGCGAAATCCTGAATACTGCTTGTGGTTACAGAATAGACAACTTCACAAAAAATCTCAAAGCTAAAGGTAGTTGTTACACTGGACTGACTCTAAAGCATCTCCGGCGAGGACAACTCTTGTACTCAGCCCCACTAGATTATATTCCCCTAAACGAAAACATATGTATCAAAATGGCAAGAAGTTATCATGTACCCTTTTTACTGCATCAACATACGGGTATAATCAACTTAATCCTAACTCAAATGGCACTGAAAGTCAAGTCTGTTTAATTCAAACAAAAAACACACCTCCTTCTGTAGTGTTGCTCTGGACCCAGAAGCTGGGTGGCGAGGGGCCAATCTCATTTGTGCAGGACACACTCATATTATACCAGGTCATGGCTTTCAGGTCAGTGATCTCGTAATAAAATGGAGGGACTGACACACTATGCACTGTAGTCGGGCTGCCCAACTCTCTACCCAGCTCTCTCACCTAGAACACAGACAAAACATTTATCACTTGGAATTTGTCAAAAAAAAATACATTTATAATATTTGTTCAAATAATTATTATTCTAATTGCCCAACATGCCACATATCTTTAAGTGACTTAAGTAACAAGGAAATGGACACCAGTAGTGTTAGATTTATGAGTGGCCTTTATTTATTTAAGCATATTAAGATCTATACTATGACTCCTATTACTATAAAAATGCATTGGACAACTCATACAAGTAAATAATTTATTACTGTGATATGGCAGATATTGAGTGGGGAAAAGCCATCATGTCCAGGAATCCAGCTTAAGATGAGCTTGTTTGCTTCACGTTTGACCACAGAAATTTTGGAGACCTTGGCTGGAAAGTCTGAAGTAAATATACAGAACAAGTGGTTGAGGCTTTAGCAACTTCATGAACTACTAGATTTTCAACTCCAAAGTAGGAATTTTACTTGAATGCAAGTGATTTCCCATTCCTGCTGTTCTACCTTTTATGTTGACCTGAGCCTCTCTGGAAACCGTGACTCCTCTGTCATTGTGAGCTTCACAGCTGTACCGAGTGGGCGAGTCCACACCTATAGACATGAGAAATTAGATCATATCAGAATTATCATATCAATGAGGAATGCAGTTTAATATTAGGAGGTCATTGTGATATACACCGCATTACTGAAGACAGTATTCACATATAATACGAAGACAGCAAGAATCAGCTAGTTCCAAAAAGTGGAACTAGGTGTTGTTTGTGGGAAAGGTTAAAATGTCCACACCAAAAAATCTTCAAGATCCTCTTTCACATGTACACAAATATGTTGCACCATGTGTGTCTGAACATTGTAACCCTTAATATGGCCTCATATCACTTTGGCTATTCAGGCCAAAACGAAGGCCAGCTGTTTTGTTTCAAGTGGGCAAACTAAACCACTGACAGGGTATGCAGTCTGAACATGAAAACTAGTACCAGGCTTTCAAAGTACCTTCTTCCTTGTCAACCCAACACTATAAACTCATACAGCAGCCTGCCAAAACAGTGACAGCACAGCCATAATATCCCTTTTGTCCCCTTTTATTTGTCACGTTTTTTGCCATGCTTGCTCAGAAAAGCTGTCACAATGGGTCTACTATTGCCCTCCC
The DNA here is from genome assembly GCA_025212355.1 of Notarius kessleri. NCBI lineage: Eukaryota > Metazoa > Chordata > Actinopteri > Siluriformes > Ariidae > Notarius > Notarius kessleri. Next base: position 12,435,351 of record JAOBAM010000026.1, read on the forward strand.
TCTTGTAATTAACAGGAAGCTTTTGTTTGATTGTTTACATGCATCAGAATATCAAACAGGTCAATCTCAGTCTAATCACAGCTATGGACATTCTGCCCACAGCCTACATTGCATCTCATATGTTTTGTATCTTTAGCTGTCCACAAAGTTCAGCGTAACATCCATGAATATGCACTTTTGAGTGAGCTCTTTGGAGCACGATGCAGTCACTAAGTTGAAAATAGTTCATGGGCTCACATGTTTAAAAGTTATTATAGAGTTCTGTTGGCCTCTCAGTGGGACAGCAAATGGTTCTTGGCCACATTTATTGACCAGATTTGAACATAATTTCAGACTATTACAGACTAGTAATAGGTCCATTTTCAGCGGTGTTCCAGAGAAACACATGCAGGAGAGGAACAAGTAGTAAACATTAACATTTAACAAAAAAAAAATTCTAAATTACTTAATTTCTTTTTCACGCTGCCATTCCCCAGATAACATCTCAGCTATATCCAATGACTATTCCCTCACTAAATATTAGATGGAGGATTAAACGCATTAAACAGACCTCTCATTGAAAGGAAAATAGAACTTGTGGTGGCACTCTGATGTTAACAACCTGGCAAGGCAGAAGAAATTCCCAGTGGTTTGTAAATAAATTAAATTTCAGCAAGTTGTACTTCAGGCTGAAACAGCAGACAAACTATATGGCAGCATGCCTTCTGGCATTAAATCCACATTATGGCAGTATTTTAAAAAAGGCAAAAAAAGTACGAAAGATCTAACAAAGAAAGGCTGCATGTCTCCACTTTTCACTTCATTCATGGTGGTGGTATCTAAAGAAAAAACAAATTGGATAAGCAGAGCAATAGCATTTGATAAGACAAAGGGGCAGCTACTTTCTGGTAAAAAGTCAGTGAGGAGTCAGCAGCAAAGAGAGCTCAGTGGCTGCCATGAGGATGAGAGGTACAGTATATGCTGTATATGAGGATCTGTAATTATTGGTTTCTCCACTGCAAGTCTCTCTTTACATGACCTTACACATGCAGTGCCTACTACTGCTACCAAACTACAGAATTAGAAAAACAGACACACGGATACAGAGGGGAAAAAAAAAAAAAAAGTGTGTGGTTTGGTTAAAAAAAAAAAAAAAATTCTCATATAGCATACAGAGTGCCTGGTCAGCATTTACAGGAAAAAAAACAATCTAGTATCACATGTTGGCCAGCAATCTAGAAAACAACCCTCTCTTTCACTTCTAGCCTGTTAATGTAAAGACACACCAACAGCTTTTTGTGCATGTTTAACATAAGAGACCTGTGGTACTAGAAAACTGAATATTTACGCAAAATTCCCAGAAAAAAAAAGCATGTGATCTGAGGTAATTTAATGTCCATTACCGATATCTTATCAGTGAACTGTCTTTTCCTCTACTAATTAATTGCTCCATTTTCAGAAAGTATGACGATATTTAGAACAAAAACAAGCTGATTTAGTTCATTCTTGGGCATTTTAAAGATACAAATATTTCCTCAACAAGTGGTATATAAAAAAAATGTTGAAAGGTGGGTCTCATTACTTCAGTCATGGTAATACAGTACAATGCCCTAAAGATAGCCAAGTTATGCCCCATGTTCCATTTCTGTGAGTGTAGCCTGCTAGCATTTGCGTATTGTCTCACTTCTCTCGAACATTTCAGTAGCCAGGGCCTCAATGAGGTCTTTTGTGTGGCTAATCTCTCTCTCTCTCTCCTGCACATTTGTTCCCCCATTCCTCATGCTCTCTGTGCCCTCCCGTTTTCCATCTTTCCCTCATCTCTCAACACACACACTGAACAAAGCACAAAATGTGACCTTTAACTTCTTTGGTCCCACTTTCACAACATCTCAGTCTTTATTGTTTATAGATGAGTGGTTTGTTGTTAAACGGAGATAAATGAGATTGACCAATGTGAATGCAGTGATATTTTAACAAAGCTGCAGGAAAAGTATATCATTAAAGCATGTTGTGACTGAAACCTCAGTAATCGCTGTGATTCAGGAACACGTTTCCAGTGCAGCTGGCAAAACACTGCATGTACAAAATGTAAAAACTAATACCAACTAATTCCTGCAATAATCACAGATGACATGCAACCTGTACTCAACTGAGAAAAAGCTTTGTTTACAATGTAGCCTTTCACCGCCTGTATCGGATTCCACTGCTGCTTAGTGCCTACACAAAATCCAACAGACTGCCAGTGGCTCATGGTGAAGTTTTTGATAAATCAAAGTCCAACTTAGGGAGCTTATACAGCATATTTCACCAGGGCCTGAGTGTTTTCTTTAATCACTAGCTTTGTGGAAATGGATTTAAATCCCCTACACTGTTACTGGGGCTATTGTGGTGGAGCAATAAAAAAGTCCAACAAGGCAGAATAACATACTGTCAATATGCCTAAACTCAAGTACATTGCCAGCTCAGGAAATGTTGCATTTATTCCAAGCTCTGTTAGAACACTGTGGAAGTGGAAAAGTGGTTATTTTCTCAAAACTGTGAGCCAAAGCAAAAAGGAGAGGTTACTATTTAACAGAGCCAGGCAGATGTGTATGACAGTCTGATTGACAACTTCTAAACATCCAAGTTTATTCACAGAAAGAAAATGCTACTCAAATACTTAGAACCATGTTATTATTTCATTATTTTAAGATTCTGGGTGATGTGGCTGTGGGTCACGTTTGTGACTCACTGATTTTTCTGACCCCTGAGGAATCTGACTATACCACCTCATTTCCCTTCGAATACTTAGAGGGTCTCACGTGTTTCCTGTTATTTTAACCAGTTTAGTAAATGGTGGAATATGAATGGAATGAATAATCAGAATAGCACAATATCAATCCTTTGCCAATACCTAATGTTGGCTTATTACCTATAGAACAATACTAAGACAATACTATGTGTTTCTCAAAACCTTCGTTCATAAAAAATGCATTCATAAAAAATAATCATCAGTATTATTCATCCTGTATAATTCTTTGTTTCAGTTTTGAATTTGTCCAAATGCTGATTAAGACATGCACACAAAGATCTTTCTTGAATATTTAGGCCAGTTTAGAAAGAAACTACGCATACCCATATTCTGTAACATACGGAATGAATCCTACTCTCCCATAATTCAGAGATCAAATCAAACTGCTTAAAGTACATTTGAATTAAAACCTTTCACAAATTGTTCAAATAAGTTTACAATACTTGGGAACTAATGCCAAATCCTAAACAGGCAATACCAAAGGTAACACTCATTGCTCAATTAACACAATCAGAAAGAGCTTACCTTGGATAGTTATGGTGCTTGGAGAGGGACTGGTTTGGTTTAACTTCTGGCCTTTGAGAAGCCACATAATTGTGACAGGGTTCGGTGGACCCACAGCTTCACAGGTTAATGTGAAAGAGCTGTTCCTTGTTACATTTACATCACTTGGCTGTTTAGTAAAGGTTGGTAAACCTGCATTGAGACAAGCAGATACTCTGAGACTTTTGTTCATAAATTCACTAACATACTGTAAGAACTTCTCTCTGAATGTCAAAATAATAAGGAACTTACCATCAACCTCAACAATGATGGGATTTGACTCGATTACTTTGTTACTGACGCTCAGTCTGCAATGATACTCACCAGAGTGAGTGCGCTGGATGTTAAAAATCCTGTGAGAAATCAAAATTATTCAGAAAATCACATCAACTGCATAGCACCTTCTAGACAGCTTTGATAAAGCCAACATCAAAGAACTACCGTTGCTTATTTCAAAACTTTCAAGCACAAGTACAAAATATATTTGGCTCACCCCAGTTAAGATTTTGTGCTGATTTTTGAATATGTGAAACCAAAACCTTTCCAAAATAGTGCGAGGATTTTAGCCTAAACCTCAAACCTGATGAATGATCAAAGCATTTGACATTCAATATTGCCACCTGACATCAATAAATCCTACAGGACCAAATATGATCATTGGGAGTCATTCTATTTCTCCAAGTTTATAAATTAGTTTCTGGATTTCAAACCTGATAGTGGACATCAGAATTACTGTTCCATGACTGTATACAGCGGTCTGTGTGCCATCAAATATCTCTCTGCCATCTTTAAACCATAGGATACTCAAGTCCTGTCCCATGTCAGTGAAGTCAATTGAGCAGTTGAACATGACCTCAGACCCTTCTGAACGCCGGATGGTGCCCACAGTGGGTTTGAAGCGTAGTCTCCGGATCTCCTCCTGAGACAAGTGCACACTGGGCACTCGGCCGGGTACTACCAAGGGCTCCAAACCACCAGATACCCCCCCACCTGAAGGTAGCCAGATACAAGAGTTAGTATGATTCATCAATGGTTAGCTGCTGGTAGGAAAATATTATGTTGTAACATGTGTCTAATGTCAAATTAAGAGTAATTCTTCATACCTAGCATTTAACAAATGTTCTGGTATACTTTTTTATATCCTGCAAACATCCTGATACACATTAACATGATATTTTATTTTAAAAAAAGTCAACCCTCATAATCCCACATCATATCCTTGCATTCGATTTGTGATAGAAAAAAGACTTAAGTTTTCTTCAGAAGGCACCATAAAGCCTTCTAAAACAGTATTCTGTTCAGTTTGAAAATGATGAACTGAATTGTCTCTGTTCACAAATAGTATTGGTTTTATAGTTAACGCTTTCTTTACTGTTTTGCTGCCCAAACTGACATGTACAAGTAAACACGTACTACTAATAATATTTTTGCATTTTGCAGTTCCATCCTCACATTCTTGCCACCGTTTCTGACTGTGGCATTTGAAACTATATCAACAAATTTTCCAGGTTGTAACCGTTCATATTTTCAGTTGTGTCAAAGAGTACATTAACTTTCAAAGCTTCATTATTCAGCTCAAAGGAAACTGTCCTTCACTACTGAGATCTGTTATCGGGGAAGCACATTGTGTTGACTGGAAGCTCTGAATAGAAGTAAGCTCACATCCATAGTTGACTGTGGAAAGGATATACACTCAGTGGAAGTGGATGAGCTTTTGAAGAAATTCCAATTTCTCCACTGCTCTCTGGACTAACTTGGATTGCTTAGTGGTAAAATGTGTATGGATAACTATTTCCCTTTGTCTCAAATGTAGTAAATAATGAAAGCCTGTTTAAACTCTAATGCCCCTGTAATCCTAACTGGCCCAAGTATACTAGTGCATCTCAAAAAATTAGAATATTGTGAAAAAGTTCAATATTTTCCATCAGTTATTTAAGAAAGTG
>JAOBAM010000026.1:13341866-13352489 GCA_025212355.1 Notarius kessleri
AATTGACCGTAGGTGTGAATGTGAGTGTGAATGGTTGTCTGTGTCTATGTGTCAGCCCTGTGATGACCTGGCGACTTTTCCAGGGTGTACCCTGCCTTTCGCCCGTAGCCAGCTGCGACCCTGTAGAAGGATAAAGCAGCTAGAGATGATATGAGGTGGCTCTACAAAGTATTGACGGTGACGGGGGTGAATACCGATGCACACTCCAGATTTTTTTTTTTTCATCTTAATTCTTGTCACAATAAAACTAAAATTTTCACCTTTAAAGTGGTAGGCATGTTGTGTAAATCAAATAGTGCTAGCCCTCCAAAAATCCATTTTAATTACAGCTTGTAATGCGACAAAACAGGACAAACACCAAGGGGGATGAATACTTTTGCAAGACACTGTACTACACCTAGCATTGGTATCAAGGTGGCAAAAATGGTATTTTGACAATCAAACATGTTGGACATATTGCCATTTAAGTGTATGAAATTATGCTGCTCCTGGTTATTCTAGTCCAAGACATGAAATCATAGGAAAAAGTGAAATTCTCCAAGGTCATCCGGGTAAATAATGTATGACTTCACTAGATAGAAAAGCTGCCATACAGATTTGGTCTGTTACATGAGAGAATATCTTCTGCTTGCAGCATGTGTAACAAGTTCATAATCATCTTGACGAATCTCATGCAAGTCACGTTCCCTCATGGCTTGGTACGCTGATGATGCTGCTAATAATGAAATGTGAATCTTCTGTGTTTATTTCTGTTGACTCAGGAGTGGGAGCAGACCCTAACAAACCTCCATGTCGTAAAGCAAAGGATATCCGGAAAGAGCGACGACTCCAAAAGGAGCAACAGAAGCAGAAAGATGGAGGAGGCGCTTTAACAAACCTGAAGCCTGCTCCAGCATCCGGTCAACCCAAGGCATTGGAAGAATTTATCACCGACTCGCTGCCTGATGACCCTCTTCATCGCTTAGAGGTTAGAAATATCCAAGATATAGTTTTTAATCATAAATCAAGTAAAACGTTGCTGATGTAACGGAGATCAAGAACACACTCGTTTTTTGCAGTTGGTTGGGTGAGATCAGCTTGGGTAAAGCTTAGAAAACCGTCTTGTATCTTCTTCCTTTTGTCCCTTGAGACACTAAAAGTCAGATTTCTCTCTGTTAACCAGTCCTCAGATGGAGGTCATTCAGTTTTCCTAAATAATAACAGGGCAGCGATGGCATCACCTCAACAAGGTTACCATGTACTTTTCTTGTCTGCTTTGCTTCAAGCCATTTACTACTTTTGTACTCTAGCACACCAACCCTGGCTTTCCAGAGCTTGTTTGACATGTAGTAACTGTGTGCTGTTAAAGTGCAGTCCCTCCAGTGTGTTAGTATCAACCTATCACTATCTGGCCGAACGGAAACGGAGGAGTTTCTGCTCGCGTGTGATCTATCACACACTTCCTCTGCAGGCTTCTCCTCACTTCATCACCACACCATTTGGGATGCTGTCTGAAGCCATTAAGCCTGGAGAGAGTTGAACAAACGGGACGTGCAGCACCATCTTCCTAATGAGATGTTTACTCGTGCAATCAGCCCCACTCCGAACGCACTTTATCATACACAGAGTGCATACAAACGCCAATTAGAGGCATTTTGTTTCAAAATTTGAGGCTGTTTTTAATCACTTGAGACCCCCCCCACCACCACTACTGACTCATTTCTCGGTACAAGCGACCTTTCACAAAATTACAGCAAGAGCAGTCTGCCAACAAAGGTTGTATATGTGAGGGGAAACCCAAAGGAAAAGGTCGCCGATATTTCAGAAATTTTCATTTAGATCATCCCATCCCAAGTGGATGCGATTGGCAGGGACTAAGTCCATTACTGGGCTTTGAGTCTGGATTTGAATCATGTCAGCCTTGTCTTTTATAGTTTGAAGCAACTTGGGCCAAGATTTTGATTGCTGTTTGGTCCATTATCCTTGCACTATGTCAGCGTTAACAGGCTGAAACCTGGGACACAGGAAACTCCAGACATATTCCAGCAATAACACGGTCATTTGTCACTGAGCTAATAAACGGAAAGAACTGATGGATTTTTTTTTTTTCATTATAGAACTGTTAGTTGATGCAATATAGCAACAGTAAATCACTGCTTTGCACAATTCTGAATATTTCAGTTACACCTAATATATTTAAATCATTTTGGCGGGCGTTGAGTGGTATATCAGCATGATATTGAGTGAGTCGATGAGTTCAAGATCATGCCAGCTGAATGGAATATATGATGTACCACAAAAAAAGCCAGTTATTATTATTTATTACAATACATACACATTCTCTTTTCCAGTTTTTCGATGTCCATTGGTATGTTTTTCTCTTGTAATCAGAAGGAAACTGTCAGGGCCTTCTAGGCCTTCAGAGACGGTCCAAACATATCAGCATTTCAAATGTTATATTTAATTTTTCATAATTTTCATTATAATTATTCAATTCTAATTCGGCCTCATTTTCTATCAAATTTTGCTTCAGAAATGAAAGGGTTACTGTCCTGAAAACATTAAAATCGAGTTATTTAATGAGATTTGTTTGTCTCTAGGCTGAGAAGAGTTTAGAGCTGGCTCACTCATTGATTAGGACTTCATTGCCAGGACAGAAGCCCATGGCAGTGTATGTTTAGGTAGGAAGTGACGGAGATTAAATAACCAATCAGATTTTGATTTATAGTGGGAGGGACCAAAAATTTATCGCCCTCGGTCTTATCGAAGGCCAACATGAGCTTGACTGCGACTTGACGCCGTCAGCGTGCCAGTGAAGTCACCTTCCAGCTGGTGTAGTGTTCATCAGTAGTGTTAGCGAATGCTAATGAAGCGGTCAAGCCAGTGCTATCGAGAGCAAGTAGCACAGGCTAATGACTGAGAAACTAGGATTTCTGTCTCCAGACTCTTCTTCCACGCTTGCCACAGTATTTTTAACTCGGACTTAAGTATTCATTTCCCTCTGTAATTTACTGAGTTACTTTTATCAGTCCTTTGCCCTGTTGCATTTTTGGTGTCTGGCTAAGTTTTGGCTGAGCTCAAGTCCCTCAGCTCTAATAGTAACAGTTCGCCACTGAATATAAATATGCAAGAAGAATATCTAATGAAGTTTTGGAAGCCTTTCAGGTGTTCAGTGCGTCTTTTTCTCTTTCCTGGCGAACAAAGAAATGCTTCTGTGTATGCGCAGCAGAAAACTTTCTCATTGAATATTCGCATCAGCTCCGACGTGTGATGTCATGTCTTGACAACCATGCGATATCATAAACCATATTCCACGCTCATTCTCCATTGGGTCAAGTGACGTAATATAACGTAGTTACGTAGTATAAGCGATATGCGAATAATATTGCATGCTATCAAACCAAATCATTGAAACCTGCTAGAAGGGAATAGAATGTGTTCTCATTCCATGGAAAAAGTGCCCTGTATGTACAGTCTAATAATTAATAATATTCCCTGACATCATCTAAGACGTAGACATTAGAATGTCTATAATTTGCCGCTTCCCTGCAGCAAGACTGTTTGTTTAACTCCTACACTGAACCCACAGCTACATTTTCCATGTGTTCAAATACTGTTATTTCCTGGGCTGTCTTTAAAGAAGCACTGAATGGTTAAAATGGCTGTAACTGGATCAATCAGAATCAAGTTTATTGCCCAGTATGTTCTCATGTACAAGGAATTTGCTTTGGTGGTTGGTGCGTGAACAGTTAAAATAGAAGAATTTAGCGAAGGCAAAAGTAGCTATATACACAGAATAAGAAATGGAAGAATTTGAAATATACAAATCCCCCCTGGATATAAACTCAGTCCGAATATAAACCTCATCTCATTATCTCTAGCCGCTTTATCCTGTTCTACAGGGTCGCAGGCAAGATGGAGCCTATCCCGGCTGACTACGGGCGAAAGACGGGGTACACTCTGGACAAGTCGCCAGGTCATCGCAGGGCTGACACAGAGACACAGACATAAACCTGATAATCAAATTGTTTATTCTATCAATAAAATGTCAACAATTTAGTAGAGGTATAATTATAAACAGATTTTAAATCTAAAGTGAAAAACCTTTAGCTTTGGTAAAGACAGTCCCTTGAATGAGCTATTATAGATTCAATTGAATTCAGACCATGACCTACAACCTCCTCTAGGGGGCAGTGTAGGCACAGTGAAAGCTTCCTTCACAGCCTACTTTCGAAATGGTCGCTTTGGTCCTCTCATGTTCCCTGAATGTTCCCAGTTTTGGATGGATGAAGCTTGCTGTATCTTGGTTACTCCTTGTGTTCTTAATCAAACACCATAAATATTGCCAAAAAAACCATCCAAGGCATGTAAAGCATGCTAGGTGTATGCATCGCAAGCAAAAGTTGCGACCCTTTTGAAAGCAAATGTAGTAGTTCACTCGTATTAATACAAGAATCTAAGTAAAGGCCAAGCAAAATAAATCTTATCCCAGTTTCCTTTGAGATCCCAGGCTTGGAGACTTGGGAAGAATAAGCACTTCATCCAACACAAACATGACAAGAAGGACTAATCATTAGAAGCTGGTTTGCTAGTCAAGTAAATATTTTAGCAAGACTACTGGAGTTCAGAAAGTCTTTTGTTAAAATTATATCATCTTTGTATCTGGGAGGAGGGAAAAAGCCAAATTGCGTTAACTTTTGAGCATAGCCCTGGTAACTTTGTCAGTTTGTTGTGTTTTCCTTTTGCGTCAATCTTCAAACTGGTGAAAAGAAGGGTTGCTGTCATCAGGAGAGCGTGAGTTTGAATCCCAGTGATGCCTCAGTCATCCGTGGCCGAGAGTCAGAGAGAACAAAACTGGTCATGCGCTCTGCGTGAATGGATGGTATCCTCTCTCTCTCTCTCTCTCTCTCTCTCTCTCTCCGGTCAGTTAGAGTAACACAAACCAATTGAAGGTGTATGAGGGCTGATGTATGTGGAAGAGGGCGGATAGCGCTTTCCTCGGAGTGTGTTGCACTGTATTGTGGATCAAAAAGTTGCTGTTGGCAGCAAAAAAAAAAGTTTTAGCCTTCATTCTCACTGGTTGGTAGCTGTTGAGTGATGGGGAAGAGCGAGCTATTGGGTTGGAATTGGCAAAGGATTGAAAGTTGGTGTGGAAAAAGCCAAGAAAATGGCGCAGTAACAGAAAAGTGAAATTAATAGCTTATTCAAGTGTAACACACAAGTGGCTTTTACTACCCAAAATCAGAAAAAAGTTTGGACGGTATGGAAAATGCAAATAAAAAAAAAAAGAAAGCAGTGATTTTTCTAAATTTACTTTGATTTGTATTTCATTGCAAACAGTATGACCAAGATATTTCATGTTTTCTCTGGTCAACTTCATTTAGTTTGTTAATATACATCAATTCCTGCGTTTCAGGCCTGTAACACATTCCAAAAAAAATTGGAATGGAGGAAATTTAGGGCTAGTAATGAGGGAAAAACAATTAAATAATGATGCAGTTGTAATCATGATTTGGTACAAAATCAGTATCCAGGAAAGGCCTAGTCTTTGAGGATTAAAGATGGGCCGAGGATCTCTAGTTTGTCAACAAATGTGTGAGGAAAATTATTGAAATGTTGAAAAACAATCTTCCTCAAAGAAAGGTACAAAGAGATTTTGGATATTTAACCCTCTACCGTGCATAATATCGTTCAAGGAAACTGAAGGAGTTTCGGTGCATAAAGGGCAAGGGCACAAGCCTAAGCTGAATACCCGTGAGCTCTGGTCCCTCAGACGGCACTGCATCAAGAACTGTCATTTATCTACAGCTGATCTAACCACATGGGCTTGGGATTACTTTGGTAAACCTTTGTCACGCGTTACAATACGGAGTTGCGTCCACAAATGCCAGTTAAAATTTTATTGTGCAAAAGAAAACCTGATGTTAACTATTCCCAGAAGCGTCGTCGACTTCTCTGGACTAGGAGGCAACTGGGATGGACCATCACACAGTGGAAACATGTATTGTGGTCAAACGAATCTGTATTCAAGGTCTTTTTTGGAAGAAAAAAAAAAAAAAGGCACACTGTGTGCTCTGGACCAAAGACAAAAAGGACCATCCAGACTGTTACCAGCAACAAGTCCAAAAACCAGGGTCAGTCATGGTATGGGGTTGTCGGTGCCCTTGGCAAAGGTACCTTGCACTTATGTGATGGAGCATTAATGCAGAAAAGTACACAGAGGTTTTTGAGCAACATATGTTGCCTTCAAAATGACATCTTTTCCAGGGAGATTTCAACAAGACAACGCAAAACCACATTCTGCACACATTACAAAGGCATGGCTGTGGAAGAAGAGGGTGCCTGTCCACTTTGTCCCTAATAGAAAATATGTGGTGAATTCTGAAACAAAAAATGACAAAGATGATCCGTACTATTGCACACCTTAAGACCTGTTTGCAGGAAGAATGAGACAACACCTGAAACGCTTCATCACATGGTGCCATCAGTTAAGCGTTGTGAGAAGGAACAACATTACAAAGTGGTAAATACTTGACTGTCTCTAACCTTTTTTGAAATATGTTGTAAGAATCAAAATTGAAATCAGTGTTTATTTGAAAAAAAAAAATTCATGAGGTAAAACATCAAATAATGTGCTGTTTTGTGACTGTCCCAACTTTTTCTGATTTGTAGTTGTATATTGCTCAACATAAATGGCACAACAAAATGTTCTTTCACAACTTGTTTGTAATCATGTCTGAGAGTTCTTCCAATCCCCAACTACCCCAAAGTTACCAACTGCAACTTATCTAAAACATTGAAATGCATGGCTATGTATGTAAATATCAAAGGGAAAAGCCATTATGATGGCCACCGAATTACTTATTTTTAATACAAAGCCTACATGCTATTCTAATATAACATTTATATTAGCAGATTTTACTTTCACATTTTGATATTTTTTGCTCCATCAAATGTTTAATAACCTCCAGCATATTGTTCACTATGTAGCGTGTACGTATGTGTACGTACGTGTGTGTGTGTGTGTGCAATGAGCTATTTCTAATCTAGTAGCTACCACCTTCTTGTGATGTTGCCAGCAAACTGTATGTTGATATTTCAATGTGTGTGCATGGATGTGACCACAGTGGAGCGTCTCCAGGCCATGTTCACTGTGCTGCACTCTTTTGGCTGTGTAAGCTCTCCTCACAGTGAAGCCTCCAGCCGATTTGCCATGGTGCTTTCTCTGGACTTCAACCATAAAGGCCTTGCAGCTGCAGGACACCTTCAGGTACCTCATACTAATCCCTTTTATTTTTTTTAGGTCATGTTTCTGTTCTTTACTAATACTGATGTTTCTCTATCTCACAGACTATGATGCTGGAGAGGTGGAGGGTTTGCCATAGGCCTGAGGGAGAGAGCAACTTCTTAATCTTCTCGCAGATGCTGGCAGGACTCAGTGCTGAAATGAGGTCTGAAAACATTAACATTCATGGGCTGCTTCAATCAATATAATATTGATGTGTAATTTCTAATGCTGGTCTTTTTTTCCAAGGAATAAAATTAAACAGAAGAGAACAAACAAGTTATCTATTTTTTCATCCAACAGCTAGATAGCATTCTTTCCAATTTTACAGTTTTTCTCTGCACCTTTAACTTGATTAGAATGTTTGTGTTTTCCAAGAATAGCTGTGGAAATTTAAAATGTTCACAACCAAAACAGCTCGTGTTTGCAGTAATCATTTTATCTCAGGTGAGATTCAAAAGCTTTCTCGATAAGATCATGGAAGAATTTTATTTCGTGTTGCTAGAATTTTGCTATAAAATGAGCGTTCTCTTGTCGTGGTTCACTCGGTCGCTGTTATAATTTTAGCATGTGTATTACCATTTCGCTTCTAGGACCATCAGCAAAATTATACGATAGAAACAATCCAGACTGGGCACCCACTCGGAAAATGGGCTATGTTTTGTCCAAGGTCAGACTTGATTCTTCAGCAGCCAAACCAGACAGAACGCGATATCTAGGTACTCGATGGTCAGTAGAAGCAGCTTATCTTCAGAAAAGTCTGACTTTTTTTAAATAATACGGGTCAAACCCACACATATCTATCTTCTCTTTGTATCGAATTTCCACTTGACCGTTCAAATTGTCGTAATACTGAGAAAATTCAGCATTGTTTACAGACGCTTTCAGCAGCTGCCGTCCTAGTCGCTTTGTATATCCACCATCATGGTGGACGCTCATGACGTAGCACATTTTGATCACGTGGCTGCAAGTCATCTATAACTGTGAAACCAGGAAATTCATTATAATTTTAGCATGAAGTCTGTTTTGTTGAAGTTATCAACTGTTCATTGATGGAAACTTGAGTGCAAAACCGTTCATGACACTGCAGTTCGTGTTGTCATGAACATTTTAAACTCCTAATGATTGCATTATTTCAGGGTTCTCTTGTTAACATCAGATTTTCATGATATTTGTATCATCATTTGAGAATTTAATACAGAAATGGTATGAACTCAATGGATTTTTTTATAGCCTCCTCTTCTGAGCGAGTACTGGTGTGTTACAGTAAATGAGATGGTACTTATAACACACCTATAATAGAGAGAAGAAAGAGAATCAGACCGAAAGAGAGAAAGTAAATGTGAGAAAGAGAGATATTGAAAGAAAGAAAGAGAGAGAGCCCTCCAGATGGGAATGACTAATCTCCTGGCTGGTGCTTATCATCCAAAGACCGGGTGCTGCCTCCCTCCACACAGCAACGCAGAAGGAAAGGATCGATAGGCAGCCCTGACTATCCACTATCTGATATTGAAGATGAAGGAATGTATTCCTTCTGAATAGCCTCCAGACTGGTGTGTTCGATATTCCTGCAATCTTGTCAGCTCACGAAAGGCCAAGTTTGGATTAGGTAACTGCAGGGCCCAAGTACCATACCATGGCAGCTACACTCACTAATAAAACTTCTCATATCAGACACCTCTTTGATTATTCTACTGAAGCATGAATTTCTTTGGAATGTACTTTATATCTCCATTATTATTTATTTATTTTTTTTTACCATTCACCTTCAAGTGCAAACCTTGGAAAACAAATGTCACGCTTTCAGAAGTAGCCGTTCAGTTTGGGTGGAGAGTCACATTCACATAAATGAGTTAACTCGGGCTACATCCTGGCCATTGATTAGGAATGCGCCAGCCAGCTTTGGTCTGGGGGGACATGGCTCGACTAATGGCCGCCGTTAGACGTGTGAACTCAGAAACACAGTTCAGCAGGTATGCAAATTGCCTGTTGTGAGTGTTATGTCACACTTTTGTTTCTGGCGGCTGTAAAGCTGTGTGAACGAGCAGTTGCCAAGCTTTTACTGGGGCTGATGGGGTTAGCTTAAAGATGTCGTTGACCTAACAACTGCAGTGCTTTTAAAATGTGTAAGCGGAAAGTAAGTTGTTGGGGTTTTTTTCTCATAAAAAATGTAAAAGTGTTTTAAAAGCATTTCATCAAAAATGTAATTTAAAGAACTGCATTGCGCATTTAAATTCTCAACAAAATGTGACTAGTTGCGATAACCTCTGTTTTTCCATGACTTCACGTTCACTATTTGGAATAACCTGGCTGTGGAGAAGAACGTCGTTATCAGGGTGAGATAAGCAGCTTCAGAAGTGCAGTAATACTGTAATGATTCTATGTATACTATAATTATTATTATATTATTATTAAGCCCTTAGCTCCTGAGGAACATAGGCCACCAACAAGAGCTTTCCATCTAGTTCTATTCTGTGCTGTTTTCTCTCGTTTTGACCATGAATAGCCCTTGGTTTTCATTTCGCCTTCAGCGCTTCGCCTCTCCTCTCCTCTTGGTGTTTTTAGGACAAACTCTTTTCCTTGTTCCTTGTGGGTTCCATTTTAAAGCTTGCTTATTGATGTTCTTTGGCGACTTCCTGAGTGTATATCCTGTCCAGCTCCACTTCTTCTTCTGGATTTGCATCTCTACTGGTTGTTAGTTGGTTAATTCCCATAGTTCTTTGTTCGTTCTTCATTTTTATCTGACCATCTAACATTCATTATTCTCCTCAGACAATAATTAAGTAATGTTTGAATTTTCCTAAGCATAGCTTTGGTAGTTCTCCAAGTCTCTGCTCCATACAAGAGGACGGATTGAACATTCGATTCAAAAATCTTTAACTTAGTAATCATAGATAGCACCTTTGATGCCCAGATGTTCCCCAGATTGTTGAAGACTATTCTGGCTTTGTTAATCCTTGTTTTAACATCCTCATCCGTTCCTCTGTCGACACTTACCACACTTCCAAGATACATAAAGGGGTTCACTTCTTCCACGATGTTCTCCATCATTGTTATAGACCGTCTGTCCTTACAGTTTACCGTCATCTATAAAGTTTTCACTGTATTTGGCTTTAGGCCAAGTTTCATTGACGTGGTTGACAGGCGAGATGACAGGAGGGATAAAAATGTAAAGTGTTTTAAAAGCATTTCATCAAAAATGTACAGTGGTGCTTGAAAGTTTGTGAACCCTTTAGAATTTTCTATATTTCTGCATAAATATGACCTTAAACATTATCAGATTTTTCACACAAGTCCTAAAAGTAGATAAAGAGAACCCAGTTAAACAAATGAGACAAAAATATTATACTTGGTCATTT
>JAOBAM010000026.1:15332959-15343608 GCA_025212355.1 Notarius kessleri
GACGGCTTGCCATCATTGATGGAACAATGAATTCTGAATTATACCAGTGAATTCTAAAGGAAAATGTCAGGACATCTTTCCATGAACTTAATCTCAAGAGAAGGTGGGTCATGCAGCAAGCGTTACGTTGGAGAAAGGAAAACCCCCTCATTCCGGCATTAGAATCTTGTCCCAGCTGTGAAACATGAAGGTTGTCGTATCATAATGAATGAATTAACAGTTGGTGGTTTGGGCCTGTTAAGCTGCAGCTGGGCCAGGACGACTTGCCATCATTGATGGAACAAGTGAATTTTGAATTATTCCAGCGAATTCTAAAGGAAAATGTGCCTGTGAACATCTGCCAGAGGAAACTGTGACCTGAACACGTCTTGGACCACTCGGCCCTGACTTAAACATATAAAACTTGCAAGATGTTCATTTCTAGCAGAAACCAATATATACAGAACTAAAAAAAAAACATGACACCCTAGTTGCTTATGCTAATTTTAGTATTGGAGAACTAACAAACTATTTTTATTCAGCTTGGGGGGGGGGGAAGTAAAAAAACAAGTGATTTTGCTACTTAAAAACAAAAGCCTTAAACAGTCTTGTCACCCCAATAGTTTTGGCATAAGCCTTTCAGAAATCAGTTTGTACAAATCATTATGAATTTGTTCAAATAAGTGCTGAAAGTATTCAACGGATCATTATTGTAGAATAATAGCAACAGTATCAGTTTGATGTCGTGATTAAACTCGGACATAAAATCTCTCATATTGTTCTGATTGTTGAAGTTGGAGGTTTTACATGCTGCCCTCTGCTGTTTTATTCCTTTAGAAGTCAGAGTCTGTACTGCTGAGTTTGGTAATCTCTACCTGCTGAGGTGTCTGCATAAACGGGATGCTTTAATTCTTATCCCCGGTGGCCACTGATGGCTCCATTTAAGGATGATTTGCGCTGGAGTGAGGGATCAGGGTGGCTGGGGTTCGTCCTGTGGGGAGAGTGCTAATAGAGGCAGTGATTGCTCTGGGTCCACATTGCCCTTTTGTGCTGATACAGGGCTAGTGTTCCATAACCAAACCCCAAGCATGTGGGTGATGGACTTGCACTTGGTTTTGTCTATTACTTGGCACTCCATTGCACGGTAAGGCCTTTGCACATCAAACCAGGCGCATTTATTTCTGTTTGTTTAACAGATGAATATAGTTCAGTTGGTGTGCAAAACTGTTCGTTACTCCTACAGCGAAGGACTATTTTTCTCTGTAAATTAACAATTTTACATCAAGAATTATTGAAAATGCTAAGTAAACATTCAAGAGAACTTTTCAACATTTTTATTGTTGAAGAAAATGCATATGCCTGTACTTTTTTTTTTTTTTTTAATAAAAGACTGAAACTTTAGACGGAATATCATGTGATTTATGTCCTGTTACTCCAATAATTCCAACACATCTGAAAACTGGACTTTAAGTGTCACACTATGGCAAAGGGACATTATAAGGCATGTTCTTTCGAGTATCATTGGGTTTGTTTTTTAACTTTTCAAAGTATGACTGTTTGGTCGTCGTCATCCCCTGCTGGCCAAAAGGCCCGAAGGGGGATTATGTTGTGGCGATGTCGGTCTGTCTGTCTGTCCCAGGAAGGGTGCTCACCTTCTGAAATCAGCTCCTCTCACAATTTTTGGAGGAATTTCACCAAACTTGGCAAAAGGCTTTGTTATATGTCAGTAGTATGCATATTATTATTCTGTTCAGTTCAGTCGCATTTTACCAGAGGTACAGCCCTTGATTAACAACCTTGTACTTTCACAATTTCATGAAGGTGTGCTTGCCTTCTGACATCAACTCCTCTCTCAATTTTTGGTCAAATTTCTCGAAGCTTGGCAAAAGGCCTTGTTATATGACGGGAATACGCATATTGCGATTTAATTTCGTTTGTGAAAATTTTACCAGAGTTTTGACCCTTGATTACATAACTTGTACTTTGACAATTTCATGAGGGTGTACGTTCTTCTAAAATCAACTCCTCTCACAATTTGTGGAGGAATTTTACCAAACTTGGCAAAAGGCTTTGTTATATGACAGTTATACGCAAATTGAAATTTCGTTTAATTTGGGTACATTTTACCAGAGTTCTGCCCTTGATTATTAGCAAACTTGTACTTTGGCAATTTCATCAAGGTGTGTTTGCTTTCTGAAATCAACTTCCCTCACAATTTTTGGAGGAATTTCATGTAATTTGGCAAAAAAATCATCATCCCCCATTGGTGGAAAGGCCCGAAGGGGGATTATGTCATGGCGATGTCCGTCCCGGGAAGGGAACTCACCTTCTGAAATCAACTACTCTCACAATTTTTGGAGGAATTTCATGAAACTTGACAGGATTCTTTGTCATATGTCAGTAAAATGCATATTGCTCAATTCAGTCACATTTTACCAGAGTTATGGCATAGTTGCCAGCAGGAGATAGTGTGCTCTCAGAGCACTCGTTTTTTATTTTGGTCAGGGCAGCAGGGTACAAATTTTCCTCATTAAGCGTCATTCTCTGTCTCTTTCAGTTCCAGATCTATAGGGTACGTTGACCAGACACCCCGGTTTGTAACCACTAGCGTAAATTACTGAGACTTTAGTCACAGTCTCTATCAAAGTTTTTTTTTTTTTTTCAGGTTCTGTACATTTTTTTTCGCAACTATACATCAGTGTAACCATTGCACCAATGGTCTGAATCATTGAGACTGGGTTTTACCTGGAGTTCAGGTCATGATTTGTTCAATTCTGACAGTCAAATGCAATACCTGTCTCACTAATGAACGCACTGCTGCGTGAATCATGATATTTGCTCCATTTGCATGAGGTGAATCATTTTCAGTTTGAGGAATCGACTCAGATTTGCCTCCTAGTTTTCAATGCCTGGAATCACGGAGTCAGGGAACCGACTCAATTTTTTTTTTTGGGGGGGGGATTGACTTCCTGCACTTTTGATATTTTGATGGCAACTTGACTACTTGTAACATCATCTATATTGTTTATGTTAAGAATAAACAATGCAACCGTGACCGATTCAAACAGCTTTGCTACGTGAGGTAGCACAGCATGCTTCATCATGAAATTCATTGTCAATTATTTTGATCAGATTCGATCAATTTTGCTGATTAGTTGTCGAATGGAGATCTGCTCATTATGTTATGCAGTCAGTGATGAAGGCATTAAAACCTGCTGTCTGACTACACCTCCATGGATTCAATGAAATGAACTGTATAAATAAAACAAAATGCATCAACTGCTATTTAAAAAAAACTGACTAAGAAGACTAATAAAGAAGTTATTACAGTATTTCCTGTGTCCTCAGAGTTAGAGGACACACTGTGCTCTCTCCCCCATAGCTGCTCTTTCAGTCCTCCAGTCCAGCAGTGGGCACCGCTGACTCAAGCCCAGGATCGAGTTGCTGATTATGAGCTGTTTGGCTCCAGCAGTGGAGTAGGCGTGGCTCCAAAGGTGAAGGAATAAACTTCGCCCTAGAGCGCCGTCTCTATATTCGACTCGTCCTTTCCACCCCGGACTGCTTCCACGTTCAGCCTAGCACACGCCACCTTCTCCTGACTAACACACACACAGATCATCACACTTTCTAGAGATCAGATAAAGATTAGTCATTTTGAGTTTCAGTACACATAGAGGAGGAACACTCTTGCTCTTCTTCAGTGTGTGTAATACAACAGCTTTCCCATCAGAGCATTTGTTCATCTGGTCAGTTATATCCATGATCAGATCAACAAACACACACACTATAAAACAAGAGTTTTAGAGAATGGCTTGTGAATGCTTAAGCAGTACCAGTGTATTGGTGTCATCTCAGAATTACAGTATTTACACCTTTCACTTGTAGGATGGAATGTAAGCTTTAAACCTAACTGAACTCTGTACACATCTATCACACAGTACAGAGCAGCTCAATTCTCAAATCCAATTGGTCAGTATAGGTGTTGATTAATTTTCTCTCGCAGCAGCTCTGACAGAAGCTTCCTGTGGAATTCAACCACAGGTTTATATTCATGTACTCGCGAAGCCTTTACACTTTCCATTTTTTCTGTAACATGACAGACACATTTATTTATTTATTTTTTGAAAAAGCTTTTTATCTTGACTCCAGCAAATGGATCTCACCATGCGGGGGTAACTGGTTCTAACTGCAAAACATAACAGGAACTAGTGTTGTAGGACTTGAGACGGGTCTCAAGACCACTTTATGAAGGTCTCTGTCTTGTCATCGACCGCATTTTTACTCTGCCTTGTGTCAGTCTCGGACAGAAATGACTCGGGATTTTATTATTATACCCCTGCTCCGAAGGAGGGGGGGTACGCTGGTTTACCTCCGTCTGTCTGAAACACCCTTTTTCTTAGCAACCACAAATCATGGCTACTTGGTACCAGACTTCAGCTTGGGGTTCTATACCGTGTATACCATTTTCAGGTCTGTCACATATCAACTACCTGTTTACCAACTGAATGCATGATGAAACATAGCATGGATTTACAAAATTTTCATAACATTTTTCTCAGCAACTACAAATTGCAACTGCTTGATATTTGGTATCGAGCTTCAGCTTGGGGTTCTATACCGTGTATACCGTTTTCAGGTCTGTCCCACATCAACTTCCTGTTTACCGACTGAATGCATTTACGAAACGGAGTGTGGATTTACAAAATTTTCATAACACTTTTGTCAGCAACTACAAACTACGCTGCTCTTTACTTGCTTGTTTCAGGGTTAATTATTTGTTGAAGTCAGCATTCATAATGAGTGTCCTATTCCTTCAATTGCTTGCACTCTGATATTAGCGACAGCGGGGGGGATATGCAAGTCAGCAGTAGCTCACAGTTGATCTTGCTTTTCTTTCCCGAGATGCGCGTTAGTGCATTATCTCAAGAACGAGTGGTTGAATGACTGTTGGTTGGAATTATCAATGTATCCAACAGTTGCTCTAACCTCACGGTCAAGTTCATAGCAGGGTCAAATGTCTAAAATAGTTTTTCTTAATAGCGTCCTTTCTTTTTGAAGTACATGTATTTAAAGGGTATTTCAGCCATACAAGGCATGCTTGTTGGCGGTAGAAGTACTCC
Source organism: Notarius kessleri (assembly GCA_025212355.1). NCBI lineage: Eukaryota > Metazoa > Chordata > Actinopteri > Siluriformes > Ariidae > Notarius > Notarius kessleri. The sequence continues at coordinate 15,338,059 of JAOBAM010000026.1, forward strand.
CATTGATGCTGTTCACATCAGGTTTTACTTGGTTTTGTAAAAACAAAGAGAGAGAGACTGTCTATAGCTGCAGTAATGACAGGAACTAATTTTTCGTGAGTATTACAGCGTCACCAAGAATGCATAAAAAGTATACCGTTTTGTTCATTAATAAATTAAAGATTGTAATCATTGCCAACTTGGTGTGTGATAAGAATGGAACACTTTAGGATGCTCCAAAGGGAACATTACAGAGCCCTCGAACAGCATGCCCCATCACATTTGCTACTGACTTATTACACAGTAAAATTCAAAGCCTTATTTAGATTGAAAGAATGTTTTTATGTAATTAACCGAAGTACAATGTGAAAAAAGGTGCTTGTCTGTTGGTTTAAATTGAATAATTGTGGTTTACTTGTATATTGTGCAAAATGATTTTTTAATTAGATCGGCTGTCATCCTGCTCTTCTATCAAATCTGATTTTCTGCTAAACGAATCCGATTGATTTGAATTCATACTCTGTAATTAACAGTCCATTAGGCTGGTGAGGTGACATGAAGTTCACATCACGGTTCCCCTCGGCTGATTCTAGTGTGTGAGAGAATGTGAGTGCTGGGGTTTCTATGGTGTTACATCAGTTCGGATTTAGCTTTTTTTTTTTTTATGCCACTTTTTTTGGGGGGGCATACTTATTTATTTAACAAAATACATTAGAAACATGACTGACTGACTGTTTCTGTTTGACAACACGTTTTCCGCATGCACACACAAACATGCACATTATTATTATTATTAATAATAATAATAATAATAATAATAATAATAATCCTGTTTGTGTGCGTGTGTTGAAGATGACGTCACTGCAATTTCATGTGATGTCACTATGACAATTAGCTGTAGTCTAAAACGCACTACTGATACCGAAAGCAAGTTGAGTGAAGTCATGTTGAGCTGGTACCATGCAGTGGAAAAGGGCCTATTGTGAGGCTGTCCATAGTATATGTGCTTGAGCAAACGGAGAGCCAACAGTGAGAAACAAGTGGTGCTTTCCTGGCTGTGTTTTTTCCATTAGTCCTACTGTTTTGACCTTTTTACTGAATTTTAAAACCTAATGTATATCATGGGAAGCCATGGCCTAATGGTTAGAGAAGCAGCTTTGGGACCAAAAGGTCACTGGTTTGTTTCCCTGGACCAACAAGAATGGCTGAAGTGCCCTTGAGCGAGGCACCTAACCCCCAACTGCTCCCCAGGCTGCTCTGGGTACGTTGTATGTCACTCTGGATAAGCATGTCTGCTAAATCCCTGTAATGTAATGTCGTCATGAGGTTGTAAACCCTTGCGAATTCCAAATATTGATGCATTCTTAACCTGTTCTTTCTGTATTCTAGTATTTTGAGCAGTTCTGTAGAGTGGTTCTCAAAGTGAGGTCTGTGAACCATAGCCAGGGGATCTGGATGGGGGGGGTTGGATGGAGATCAGAACCTACATTGTCAGTTATTATATTTAAATGTCCAAGCACCAGTTTCAGCTCGGACATAATTTTATATTGGTAGAGAGCTTAGGAATAGAAAGCACTGTGGCTACAAAAAATATTACTTGACACGTTACAATCCATGCTGAGGTAGTCCATGGGATTCGTTTGACACCTAAAGGCATCCTTGGCTACAAATATTCTTGGGAAGCTTGGTATCTAGGTTTGTACTCTAACATCCCATTTCAATGTTGGTCCCCCATTTGCTGCTGTAACAAGCCTCTTCTGGTCTGAAAAGGCTTTCCAGTAGATTTTAGAGCATGGCTGTGGGGATTTGTGCATTCAGCCACAAAAGCATTACTGCGGTCAGGCAGTGATCTTGGGTGAAAGGCTTGGTTGACATACCAGTTCATCCCTGAGGTGTTCAATGAGGAGGAGGTCAGGGCTCTGTGCAGGCCAGCCAGTCGAGTTCTTCCAGTCCAACCTTGGCAAACCATGTTGTGATGGATCTCACCTTGTGCACAGAAATATTTGTCATGCTGGAACCGGTTTGGGCCGTTTTTAGTTCCTCTTAGTTCCAGTAAAGGGAAATTGTAAAGCTATAGCATACAAAGACATTCTAGACAATTGTGTTGGCCATATAGTGTCTATTTGGCTATATTTCCCAACTATCTTTCATACTATTTTGTGTTACATATAACATTTATAATATCGTAGTGCTTTAGACTTTAAAATAGCAAAAATAGGTTTTATATAATGATGAAAGCGGCGCATCATGACACGAATTCTGTCTGCGTGGGTCAGCCCTGGCTGGCTGGCTGGGAGAAGCGAGGGTAAACTGTGGTCAATGTGCAATCTGAAAGTCTTTTCTCAGACTTGAAACAATAGCCCAGTGTCACACGGATTCAGATTGTGTAGTGAGTGTTCACCGCTTGGCTGTTTATCTGACCTCACACAGTGCAACCACACACTCGCACATTTCCATCATGCTGTTACACACCACATATTCAGTATCCGGATTACTTAGAAATGCTACTTTTTGTAAAATGTAATAAGACTGTATTGGTATGGTAGGATAAGAGCTAATGCATTTAAATCCTTTAACACTCCTGTCCTATTGTTGTAATAAAGATTTTATTGGAATGAGAGTTAAAGATTTATTTGATCATTCTGCTGAGTTTTAGAAATCCGTTTCCTCACCTTAAGCCACAGAAATGTGTTGAGCGTGTAGCTCTTTTATATTCCGGCTGCTGTTATGTTGAGAGAGGATTACAGGTGTATGGACTGTATATCCTGTGTGTATATTTCAGTCATTCCATAAAATCGAGTCGTATACGAGTTGATAGTTGACGAGGAGCGTTGCAGCAAGTTGGCTATAAGCCATGTATGATGAGATTGAGCGGAATAATTGTTTTATTCTATCCACATTCACTGGATTTTGAGAAACAGAGCATTTTTATTTTTAGCAGATTCGATAAATAAAAACTTTCTATGAAACGTCCGACACAGTTTCTGCTTAGAATTCATGGCTCGAAATTCGCGGTGGTCCGGTCGCCCAAGGCGACTTAATTTGTCATTTTCCTGTCACTCGCCAGCTTGGCTGGCTAGTTGAAAATAAAAAATATATATATGAAGCGAAGATTCAGACACACCGTCAACTAAAGCCGCCACGTATTAAGCGTGTGCCCTGTCTGTGTTAATCGATGTGTTTATCGGCAGTAGGGAAAATAGTGAAGAATTCCAAATCATATCGTGTACGAGTCAGGCTGTCGGTTTTTTCACTACTGCGCATGCATATAACGCATCTTGTTGAATATTGCGGTAATCACGTTATCAAATTCAATAGATGTGGCCACGTTATCGCCCATTTAAACACGTGTTTTTGTTGTTGTTTACATCTACATCTACCACCTCTCATGCGTCCCCGTGTATGCAGGCAATCTTGATTGTGCCCTTGTGTACCACAGCTTCGGGTAGTGTGGAGGGGTGGGCCAGGGTGATGGTGCTACCGGAATTGAGCAGGGCTCAAACTGGACATCACTCCACCTGTACAGGGACACTCAGAAGCTGAGGTCTCGAGAGAGTGTGTAGCACACAGTTGGTGAGCTAAGGCTCATTTTCCATTCCATTTCAAGTCCATGCAAGCTCCAGGAATTCAGGTGGTCCATGAATTCAGAGAGAGATTCATTGTTCTCCCATTTTGCTCCCCTGAGCTTGCCCCAGTCTGTTTGTGTTGAGGATGCTGCCTTTATACACTTCTTCAGCAAGTTGTATGTTGATGCCTGTACAATACTGTCAGGCATTATAGTGTCCTCAAAAGTCCCTTTTCCAGACTGTTACTTAAACATCAGTGTGTCCATCAAGATAGTCAGTCTGCAATTCCTTTCCCATGGGCTTGTACATTTCCACAACTGTATCCACTGCTGCTCATTTTGAGTCATTTTGTTAGCTATATTCCTTATTTCAGATAGTTCACATAGTCAAAAAATGTTGATGGTTGTTTCTCTAGTAACCCTCTGATTCGGAAAAGCTATCTTCTTCTGCATTTGTACTCATGTACATGGACATGTGTGAGGGTGAAACCTTGTTCCCAGTCTGCACTTGCTCCACTGTCAGATGAGACTTTGGCCCTTCCTTGCCATAACTGTATCAAGCTGGCAATTCACTGACATCACCAAAGTGTTGCATTCTTCTTTCTAGGCGTGTATTGCAGTTCCTTTCAGTTGTTTTTGTTTGGGGGAGGGGTTCTTCCTTCAGTCTTTATTTCAACAGGTGCACTGCATGCTGAAATGCATGCTTAATTGTGTTTTAATGCATGCTTAAAAGATCTGGTGATTGACTTAGCCAGTCTAAAATATTCCACTTTTTCACTCTGATATAGTCCTTTCTTGTGTTGGCAGTAGGTTTGGGTCATTGTCTTGCTGCATAATGGTTTCTTCCAATTAAACTGGATGCGTTTCTCTGTAAATTAATAGATTTCTGTAGATTTCTGAATTAATTCTGCTGCTACCATCATGAGGTACATCATCAGTGGTAGCTGTTCCAGAAGCATTCATGCAAACCCAAGCCATAATACTAACTCAACAACCGCGAGTTGGCCTAGTGGTTAGCATGTCCGCCTCTGGATTGGGAGATCACGAGTTCTACTCATGGTTGGGTCATACCAAAGACCATCATAAAAATGGTACCTACTGCTGTCTGGCAAGGCAAGCTGCAATACAGATGTGAGTGGGGGAGTCAAACTCTCGCGGTTACCAGAGGACTAGCCCCCCACTGTAACCCTAGCTATGTAATAGGCGAGAGGCCAAGGGTTACGGAAACGGAGATTGGCGCCGCCCTGTGCGCCATATGGCGTGGGAAGGGACTTGATCGAACTCCCTTTATCATGTCCAACTTGTTTTCTTTCGGTTTCATTTATTTAAATTAATTGACACTTCAGATTTTACTGGATTAATCAGGATTTAACTTTATTTCCTCCTGAAGCTTTGAATTTGGGCGAGTCTAACTTTTAAAACTGCAGATCAGGTAATGGGTTATAACACATATGCACCATACTGGGGCTTTGGATAGTTTTTGTTTATTGTCACAGTTAAAGTTTGAGTTTTATTGAAAAATTATAAAATCATTAAAGCATAATGATTATCATACCAACGCCTGCTTTTTCATAAACTCTGTTAAATCGCTTTCCTATCATTGAACTAGTAAAACACACAGTAATAAAAGGTTAGGGTGAAGACAAGTGAAAAATCTTGCTGCTTGTCCAACTGGATTAAAAAGTTAATGTTGAGTCCTGAATCCACGTTGTGCAAATGCCACAAATAGCTCCGTTACAACTGCATTATTTGTTCGGATAAGATACTTTTATTTACCCGCCACTATGGCTGGTAGGTCAAGCACATTCTCTTGCCATGACACAAAATCACCAGCATTTGGCAGGTTATGGATGCTAGTCTCCAACCCTGATGCTGATGGACTGAAATAAATACTTGTATATTCTGTATAACTCATTAACAGGTAAGAAAAGATCTCATCTCATCATCTCTAGCCGCTTTATCCTGTTCTACAGGGTTGCAGGCAAGCTGGAGCCTATCCCAGCTGA
>JAOBAM010000026.1:15672317-15686147 GCA_025212355.1 Notarius kessleri
TTGTAAATTATTGCATTCCGTTTTTATTTACAATTTGTACTTTGTCCCAACTTTTTTGGAATCGGGGTTGTAGATCTCTCTGCAACACCATACATAGATGGTTTTGACATAACATCAAAACATATTTATTCACATTCTGTTCATAATTTTAGTTAATTTTTTGAAGGTTTTAAAATAAAATTTTCTTTCATTCTCACACCTTTTTTATGACAAACCCACAACCACATAATCCTGGTAATGCTCATGCTGTACCTGAACCTGATTATGTCCATATCATCACCATCATCACACATACACACTGAAAGACTTCCACAACAAGTCTGCAGAAAAAGTAATTAAGCAAACTGAAGACGGTGCTTGAGAAACAGAAATGCTATCAGTGTTTTCCAGCATGGCAGGTGATGCCCATGGCTTCTCAGCCGAGTATGAGCTGACTGATAAAGCAGACGAGGCCGCCGCTGTGTCAAACTCCCGACACCATGCTGCTCCTCATTAACCTCTGTGCAGATAAGCCTGTTTTAACCACATGTTTGGACGGCCCTGTGCACAGTGGCACTTCACGGAGGGTAAAAAAGAAAGTATTTTTTTAAAAATATTACAAACATAAACATTATAATTTTGTATCGACCTTTGTGACTTGAGAGATCAACAGTTCAATTGCACCTGTAATTTGTGAACAAGCGTCCTGGGGCCTGACGCTCAAGCTAACAAGGTTAAAAGGGTGCAGATGGGGTCTAATGGGATTCAGGATCATTCTGGAAGTAATTGTTAACATGTTATCACGTTCTGTCTCACGCTTTCTCTCCTGCCCCCTATGGTGGTGAAGCATATGCTCGTTAGTGAAGAAGCTCAGGTAGGAGGACACTAATTTTCTGAGCAGTGAGTGTTAGTGGCAGAGTTCCAGCTGTTTGAAGAGAGAGAGAGAGAGAGAGAGAGATGGCACTGGCGCTGAGCAAACACACCATTTATCAGAGGTAACAGTCACATGCGCTGAGAGAAAGTAAATATTAACTGTCTCTGTGTAGAGATAATTGGCATCAAGTCATTATTTACGCGCTTATGTTAGCATTTTAATGGCAGGATCAGATGGGACGCAGGGAGCATACTGAATAAACACGGACTCAGCACAAGCAGAACATACACTCGCGTACATTCGACGTGATGATTGCACTAAAACTCTCGAAAATAAAACCAAACACCGACTAAGAAAAGCATTAATATGTGGCACTCACTGGCCACTTTTTTCGGAACACCCACCCATCCACCTGCTGTTTTACGCAGTTCTCGAATCAGCCAATCCCGTGACAACAGCACAATGCATCAAATCATAGAGATACAAATCAAGGGCTTCAGTTAATGTTCACAATGTTCAAACATAAGAATGGGAAAAATTGTGATCTCAAAGAAAGCGTGACTTTCTTTCACTGTGGCATGGGTGTTGGTTTGAATCAGATGGACTGGGTTTGAGTATTTCAGAAACTGCTGATCTCCTGGGGTTTTCGCACACAACAGTCTCCTAAGTTTACACAGACAGAATGGTGCGAAAAACAAAAAAACATTGAGTTGAGCGAGCGACAGTTCTGTGGGTGGAAACAAACGCCTTGTTGATAAGAGAAGTCAGAAGAAAATGGCCAAATTGGTTTGAGCTGCTAGGAAGGATATAGCAACTCACAGAAACTCTTTACAACCATGGTGAGCAGAAAAGCATCTCAGCATGCAACAGCTGAACAGAAGACCACATTGGGTTCCACTCCTGCAGCCAAGAACAGGAATCTTAGAATCAAGAACAAGTTCCTATTAAAGTGGCCAGTGAGTGTGTCTCTCTCTCTAAGTAACTTTCTGTCACTGTACAAATAGTGCTTCGAATAATTATGTGTTTTAGTATTTTAGTTTTAACTCCTCACTACAAGCACTTAACTCAGAATACAGCCATAAAATTACGATACATGTAAAACTGATGATAGTGGTGGTTCATTACTCTGAGTATCGACTTCCTGACTATACATATGGGCACGCATCTCATCTTTTGCAAAAAACACCCAAACCACAAAAACAAAATGAAGATTAGTAAAGCTGAATCTTTTGTGAATGGTACAGTCTGGTATGAATTTTGCGTCTTGAATCCTAGATCTGCCACTGACTATGCACTGAATACATATTGCTTGAATTGTGAGCTGTTGTGTGTGAGAGAGGTGTGGGTCTGCTTTGTTCTACAATAAGGAGTATCGAGGAAGGTGGAAATAAGCAGAATGAAATGGTGCACTGTGGGGAATGACATCTTTGTTGCTCAGTTATTGAGGTTAAGTTATGGCCATCTTAGTGCTATCATGATTAGGTTTAGAGGATTATTGCTTGACAACAGGCATTGGATCTGAATAATGTGAAGTGTCTGCATTACATTATTACTGCATTTACCAACACTGCTTCTGTACAAGCAATCAAAATTAATAGCAATATTTTTAATGCCAAACCTTGGAAAACAGAGAGAGAGAGAGAGAGAGAGAGAGGAGCATTACAATTTTTACTTGTTCTTCAATAACACAGTCTCCCTACCTGTTCTCATCTTATAACATAACTCAGACGGTCAGACTTCGAATGTCACATCCATCCTTTGTGACTCCATCCTCAATAATGTTAGAAGTGTCAGGAAACAAACTGACATAAGCGTAATATCCTATTCTTGGCATGTTTCCTAAACACTGCAGTGCAGTTATGCATTTGCACGCTCCCTGCTTGCCCTCGTCCTATGGTGCCTACATGGGGCTTTACAAATAAACAATGACCAGGCCAAAACATTACTGTAGGTACATAAAGAGAAATTGATATAAATCATGAAAGTAAATGATACAATTATGACGTTTCAGGTGTTTTGTCCCATTCTTCCTGTAAACAGGTCTTAAGGCGTGCAACAATATGAGATCATCATTGTGGCATTTTTCCTTTCAAAATTCACCACACATTCTCTATTGGGAACAGAGGGGACAGACACCCTCTTCTTCCACAGCCACACCTTTGTAATGTGTGCGGAATGAGGTTTTGCGTTGTCGTTATTGAAATATCCCTGGAAAAGATGTCGTCTTGAAGGCAGCATATGTTGCTTCAAAACCTCAATGTACTTTTCTACATTAATGCTCCATCACAGAAGTGTAAGTTACCTTTGCCAAGGGCACTGACAAAACCCCATACCATGACACACCCTGGCTTTTGGACTTGTTGCTGGTAACAGTCTGAACGATCCTTTTCGTCTTTGGTCCGGAGCACACAGTGTCCATTTCTTACAAACAAGACCTGGAATACTGATTCATCTGATTACAATACATGTTTCCACTATGTGATACCTCCGAGTCCAGAGAAGTCAACGCCACTTCTGAACATAGTTACCATAAGGCTTCCTTTTTGCACAGTAAAGTTTTAACTGACATTTATGGATGTAACTCTGTATTGTAGTGCTTGACAAAGGTTTGCCAAAGTAATCCCAAGCCCATGTGGTTATATTAGCTGCAGATGAATGATGGTTCTTGATGCAGTGCCGTCTGAGGGTTCAGAGATCACAGGTGTTCAGCTTAGGCTTGTGCCCTTGCTCTTTACACATCAAAATTCCTCTAGATTCCTTGAATTATTTAATGATATTATACACTGTAGAGGTTGAAATATCCAAATCCCTTCATATCTTTCTTTGAGGAACATTGTTTTTAAACATTTCAATATTTTATCTCAAGCATTTGTTGACAAACTGGAGATCTTTGCTCCTCAAAGACTAGGTCTTTCCTGGATGCTGAGTTTTCAGATCATGATTACAGTCACACGTTGACATCACCTGTTTCAAATTACATCATTATTTAATTGTTTTACCTTATTACTAGCCCTAAATTTCCCTGTCCCAATTTTTTTTAGAATGTGTTGCAGGCCTGAAACACAGGAAGGGATGTACTTCTTGTACTTGTATATGAACAAATGAAATGAAGTCGACAAGACAAAACATGAAATATCTTGGGTTCATACCGTCTGCAATGAAATACAAATCAAAGTAAATTTAGAACTCACTGCTTTTTTTTTTTTTATTTGCACTTTTCATACAATCCCAACTTTTTTTGATTTGGGATTGATTTCATCAATAAAACATTTCATTTGTCCTCATAGTTTGCTTAAAACTAGCATGCTAACTAGCTAATATCAGGTTCACCAAGTGTAGTCACATTCATTTTAATTAGGCGTACTAACATGGAAGCAGTGCAGTAAACTATAACCATAAACCTGTTGACAAACCCGGTTCAGCACCTTACCTAGCTCTTTTTCCCTTCTCCAAAAATAAATGCAAGACCATATTTTAGTATCCCATTTGTATGTGTGTGTGCTTCTCCTCTTATGTTGAATGGTGGCCAGACTGGGACATTACACTGACTTACTACTGCCTCTTGAGGGACAATGTGGTATTATGAGACAGTGCATCTTGTCTCAGGGCTAGCTGGTTAGTATATTAACGTCAGGAGATATCTCTACAACACAATACATAATGTCAAAGCTGCTATTTCTTTACATTCTGTGAACAATTTTGGTTAATTTTTGATTAATATTTCAAAGATTAATTTTAATTAATGTTATAATAAATTCTTACACTGGACCTTTAAATTTAAAAAATGCTGTTATTTTATTAACTTACCACTTAAAATGCTTAGCAAGCAGTGGAAATGAAAGTGGTTCTATGCTGTGAATGTCAATGTTTGGAACTATTCACCATCCCGATTATCTGGAAACTGGCCGGAAATGTCTCTGCCATTTTTTACAATGGTTCCCCATGAGAGTGTCACCACTCTGTTCTTTCTACCATTCTGGTTAGGGTTAGGGTCAGGGATGGGGCTACATATGCCCTGCCTCATTCTCCAGGCTGCAACCAGGACCTTCTAGAACATTTCTGTAGTAGGTAGCTGTGTGTAATGTAACTACTGAACAGATGCTTAATTTGCCTTTCTTTTGGAATGCATTCATACATTACGGGACTTCAGTGGCCGGCTAAAGTGAATAGCTATCATAACATGAATAGAATACTATTTTTATTGATAGGCACAGCACTCTTGTATGGGCAAATGAAGTAATCAGTCTATAGTCCAAAACGTTGCTGATGGGTGCTTTCAAACCTGCAGCCTTTAGTCCTTTTGAATCAAACTCTCCTGTGTTTGACACCTTGGTTCAGTTTGTTTGCGTAGGTCAGAACGCAGTAATCATATTCAGATCTGCACCAAAATAATCAGCCCAAAACCCTCAAAGAGAGGTGGCCTGAATCCACATGATGTGCTGAACTCTGGTGCAGTCCCACTGGTGAGAAAGAAGCCTGAAGAACCAGGAACAAAACTATCCAATAGCTATGAATCATGGGAATCATTCTTTAGTTTTTACTACATGCAGCATGATGAATCATAGACAGACATGGACTCTTGAGGAGGTGCAGTGCCTCATGGAGATTTGGTTGGATGACTGTATAAGCTCACAACTTTCAGCAACACACAAGAACACCGAAATTTACTAAGTCTTTAGCAAACAGCTTCGAGAAAGGGTGTTTCAGGGGTCTGCTGCACAAGTCTGCATTAAGGCAAAAGAACTTCACCAGCAGTACACAATTAAGTGTCCAATGCACTTAATTTCTTAAACTGTATGGATCCAGTATGGGGTCCAATAGAACACTATTATAATTGGCTTACTGTAAAAAGTTTTTTAAAAATGCTGTTTTGGTAAGTTCTATACTTACTAAAACTTTTGTTTAAGTAAAACTAAAACTTTTGTGTCTGTTTTTACTAAAACTTTTGTGTCTGTAAATGGCTGCGTGTCACGCCTAGTGTGTAGGCTAAACGTTTGTGTGCTCACCACCTCTAGCCTTCAACCTTACCACTGACTAGCAGTGCTGCTCCATAGCACCATGAAAAGAGAGCCGAGTGCGTAAATCTCTCCTACCAGTACATAGCCTCTCCACCACAAGTCCCATGCAGTGCCTCCACGTGGCTACAGACAGAAACTGGGCACCATAAGGCTCCAGGCTAAACTGCCAGGAGCTCGGAAGAGGTCTGGCCCCCAGACATGCGGCATGCATGGCCTACCAGTGTGTGGACACACCCTGATGCCCATGAACCAGACCCCCAACTATGGGTAAATAGCACTCAGGTGGATGGAACTCGGTAGCCCTGGCAGGCACTCCATCTAGGACAAAGACAGTCCGATGTAAAACCTATGACCCAAGGATCTCACTACTGTTGTCCCAGTTTGCTGGGCCATGGCAGATGAACCTTGGATGTAAAGGGTGGGGCCAGTACAGTGCACACTGGACTCCCCCTTAAAACTCCTTTGCACAGGCCTGAAGGAAACATCCATGTTCATGGCTATCCTCCTAAACTACCAAGTCCTGTAGCAATGGGGAAGGGGCAAAACAGTAGGTGGAAGATGCCACTGGAAATTGCAGTCCCAATCCTGCATGTAGGCAGTTTAGGTGTATGGTTCGTCTGATGTTGACCCGGAGATGATATCACCCAGCAGCACCCTGAATGATCAAGCAGGCCCTTTTAAGGACAGCACTGCTTGCTCCTCCTCCCTAAACTTTGTGCCTGAAAATGGTGGGGAGGTCTGCATGCTTTGGTGATCCTGGAAGCTATACCAGTTGGGATTTCGGTCCCTGGTAGGTTCAACCTTGCTGGGCAGGTTTCAGGTGAAAAGCCAGATGAATTGCAATGCCTGGTCCTCCAGGAGCCCTGCGATGACCTGGTGACTTGTCCAGGGTGTACCTCATCTCTCGCCCGTAGTCAGCTGGGATAGGATCCAGCTTGCCTGCGACCCCGTAGAACAGGATAAGCAGCTACAGATAATGGATGGATGGATGGATGGTCCTCCAGGTTGGGGGTTGGGCAATGGGTTAATGTCCCATCCCTGTAAAAAATTCTTCATTACTGAATCCAAACACACTTTTGAAGTTAGCAATGGGATGGAAGAAGAGGCTAGCCAGGTACACCTAGATGAGAATATCCATTTTGTGGACTACCCAGGCAGTATGACATCAGCAGGTGAAAGCTTGATAGAAACCCGTCGACTGATAGTCACTTCTAATGCCCAAAGAGACTCTAAACATTGGGAATTGAAATGTATGTAAAATGTGCACAATAAGTAAGTCAGCATTAGTTGCAAAAGAAATGAGAGCTTACAACATCGACATACTTGGAATAAGTGAATGCAGATGGACTGGGTCCGGAAAGCTGAAGTTATCAACCAGATAAACAGTTATTTACTCGGGGAGAGACAACAGTATGCATCACAGTGGAGTTGCTATAATGATGTCCAAATTAGCAGAATCATCTTTGATAGAGTGGCTACTAGTCAATGAGTGCATCATAAAAGCACCTTTCCATTCTAAATACATCAAACTAACTTTTATCCAAGTGTATGCACTGACATGGGAGGCTGAGGAAGAAGAGACTGATCTATTCTATGAGCAACTCCTAAGTGTCCTGGAATCTGTTAGGAAGTATGACATGATAATCGTAAGTGGTGACATGAATGCAAAAGTTGGGGCATCGAACTGCAACAGAGAAGGGGTAATGGGAACTCATGGAACCGGTGAGGTCAACAGCAATGGTAAGAAGTTCATCAATTTTTGTGAGATGAACAGCCTTGTTATCACAGGCACTATTTTCCAACACAAAGAAATACACAAGACCACATGGACATCACCCGGTGGCAAATGTCACAATCAGATTGATCACGTGCTCATCTGCAAATGTTTCAGCAAATCTATCTGCAATACCAGAGTTATGCGGGGTGCAGACATTGCCTCAGATCACCACCTTGTAAGAACTACCATTAAGCTCAAGTTAAAGAAGAAGAACAGACTCCCCAATTCCAGAACAAGATACAAAGTCAACAAGTTGCAAGGCCGAGCAACCAGGAAAGCCTTTGCTATTGAGTTTAAAAATCAGTTTGCTGTCCTGGAGGCGATTGATGAGGATCCAGATATTAACGCCAAATGAAGTTAGTTCAGAAAGGCATACAACATCACTGCTGAAAGAGTGCTTGGCAAGAAGAAGAGGAACAGCAAACCATGGATAAGCACTAGGTCCTGGTCAATTATTGAAGAAAGGAAACAACTGAAGAGTAAGATGATAAGTGCAAGATCTGAAAGAATCCAGCAACAGCTTAGAGTGATGTATAAGGTGAAAGACAAAGAGGTTAAAGCCCACTGCACACCTTCCTGATTCGCTTATGATTTTGTCAGGCTGATTAAATCGCTTGTGAATTGTAAATGTGCGTGGGGGCACCTCGTAGCCGATTTCATCGATTCTCGGTTCAGATCAAACTGGTCTTGATATTTTTGGACGCGATCTCCTCGTATGCAACACAATCGGTAGTGTGTGCATTGTTACTATGATCTCATCGGTTATAATCATTTTAAACAGCCAATTGGAGTGCCAGGATTGATCACACGTGGACTGCAGACAACTTGTCTGCAAGCACAACTTGTCACTTTGGGAAGTGTCCACCTGTCTTTATGACATTAGCTCACCTGATTACAGCAAATGGGAGACCTGTGGCAGAGGAAGGGAGAATGTTGTGGGCATATTCGATCCAGGGTAAGTACTTGTTCCAAGAACTGGCATCCCTGGATGCCATGCACCTGAGTGCAACCTCCAAAGCCTGGTTCACCCGTTCTGCCTGGCCATTGGTCTGTGGGTGGAAGCCTGAGGTGAGACTACAGGTGGCCCTGATGAGTTTGCAGAAGGCCCTCCAGAACTGTGCAGTGAACTGAGGGCCCTGGTCAGAAACAATGTTGGTGGGTAGTCCATGTAGGCGGAAGACATGGTGGACAAGTAATTCTGCGGTTTCTTTGGCTGAGGGGAGCTTGGGCAGAGGAATGAAATGGACGGTCTTGGAGAAACGGTCAATGACAGTAAGGATGCATGTGTTGCCACCTGAGTTGGTGAGTCCTGCGACGAAGTCCAGGGTGATGTGAGACCAAGGTCAAAGTGGAATCGGGAGGGATCTTAACAAGCCGGCAGGGGGTCGATTGGTTGTCTTGTTCCGGGAGCATGTGTCGCAGGCTGCCATGAACTCCTGGACATCCTCCTTAATGGATGGCCACCAAAAGTGCTGCTGGATGAGTGCCAGGGTTCAGGCAGCTCCCGGATGACAGGCCAGCTTGGAGCCATGACTCCACTGCAGCACCTGGGTTCACACAGGACAAGGAACAAACAGATGATTACATGGAATGTCATTGGAGTTACCTTCACTGGGGTCCTGCTCCAGGGCCTTCTGCACTAGTGTCAACTTCAAGTATGGCACCCCCCACCAGGCAGCGTGGAGGGAGGATGGTTATGGGCGTTTGACTCCTCCTGGCAGGAAGAGAACATCCTGGACAGGGCATTGGGTTTGCTGTTCTTGGAGCCTGGGCGGTAGGAGAGCGCGAATTTGAACCGGGAGAAGAGGAAAGACCATCGGGTTTGTCGAGAATTGAGGCATTTGGCGGACTTGAGGTACTCCAGGTTTTTATGGTCGGTCCAGAATAGGAAGGGGAAGCTCAGACCCCTCAAGCCAGTGCCTCCACTCCTCCAAGGCTAGTTTCACAGCCAGTAGCTCTCTGTCACGGATATTGTAGTTACATTCGGCTGGGGACAGACAGTGGGAGAAGGAGCATGGGTGGACCTTGTCGTCACTGGCTTTCTGGGAGAGAATAGCTCTGACCCCTGACTCAAGCATCAACCTCAACGATAAACTGCTTGGTTGGATCAGGTATGGTGAGAATGGGTGCTGTGGTAAACCTGCGCTTGAGCATGGAAAAGGCTTTTTCTGCTTCCTCCCCCCACTTGAACTGGGTCTTCGTCGAAGTCAGGGCCAAGAGAGGTCTGGACACCATGCTGAAGTCATGGATGAAGTGCCTGTAGAAGTTGGTGAACCCCAGGAAGCGCTGGAGCTCTCGTCTCAAAGATGGGGTGGGCCAGTCAGCAACTGCTTCAAGCTTGAGGGGGTCCATCTGAATCTTCGCTGGAGAGATGAACCCCAGGAACGAGACAGAGCTTTGGTGGAACTTGCTTTTCTCCACCTTGATGAACAGCTTGTTTTCTAACAGGCGTTGGAGGACCTGCCGGACATGACCCCATGTTCCTCCAGGGAGCGAGAGAAAATCAGAATGTCATCCAGGTACACAAAGGTGTTAAGGAAGTCCCTCAAGACATTGTTAACTAGTGCCTGGAAGACCACAGGCGCGTTGGTCAGGCTGAAAGGGACCACGAGGTACTCATAGTGGCCTGTGGTGGTGTTAAAGGCCATCTTCCACTCATCCCCTTTCCTGATCCTAACAAGATGGTAGGCGTTGCGCAAGTCCAGTTTAGTAAACACTTTGGCTCCCTGGAGTAGTTTGAAGGTGGTCATGAGCGGTAGTGGATAATGATTCTTGATTGTGATAGCATTGAGACCCCGATAGTCAATGCAAGGGCGGAGTGACTTGCCCTTTTCAATGAAGAACCTCACCCCTGCTGGGGAGGAGGAAGGGCAGATGATCCCAGCTGCCAGTGACTCAGTGATGTATTTTTCCATGGCTTGTCTTTTGGCGGGAGAAAGACAGTAGAGGCGTCCCTTGGGTGGCACTGTCCCGGGCAGGAGGTTGATACCACAGTTGTAGGAAGGGACGCTGCTCGGGTCTTATGGAAAACTAGCTTAAGGTCCAGATATTCCAGAGGCACATGAGAGAAGTTGGGAAACTCGCTGGCTGAGGGCTATGGTGGTTTGGCAGGAGAAAGAGCGGAGTTCAGGCAGGAAGGACTCTAGCCTAGGATGGTGTTATTAGTCCAATTTAAGTGAGGACTGTGCTGCGTCAGCCAAGGTAGTCCTAGAATGACGGGAACATGAGGGTCGTTCATGACATGAAATTGAATAGTTTCAGAGTGATTGCCTGAAACCCTTAAGGTGAGTGGGGCGGTAAGGTGAGTGATGGTGGTCAAGCCAGTGCCATTGAGTGTCAGGACGGTGAGAGGGACCTTGAGGGCAAGTAACAGGCTTCCAAGATCCTTGGCGGTGGTGGAGCAGATGAGGTTCCTGTCTGCCCCCAAGTCGACGAGTGCCTGAAGATTGTGATGCCGGTTGTTGTGGGTGATGATAACGGGGAGCAATGGTTGGTCAGCAGGGGACTGGGTCCGAGCATTACCCACCAGGGCCCCTTGATTCACTAGTGGGCTCGTCCTTTTAGCGGGTAGGCTCGGCAGATGTGTCCTTGCTAACCGCAGTAGAAGCAGGCCCCGGTGCTCTGCCGGCGCAGTCATTCATCTGCTGACACCTGTACCCAATCTACCTGCATGGGTTCGACGGACGAGGTGGAAGGTGGAGAGGAGGTGAAGCTGGGGTGGTTCTTCTCTCTCCTCTGTTGTTGAATCCAAGGTCGATGTGATTGGCAAGGTTCATGAGGCTGGAAAGGTCCGACAGCAGTTCCCGAGTGACTAGTTCATCCTTAATGGTGTCGGACAGGCCATGTAGGAATGTGTTGACCTAGGCACTCTCGTTCCAACCACATAATGATGCCGCCAATGTCTGGAACTCAATGGTATAATCCGAGGTAGATTGGGACCCCTGCCCCAGCTCCATGAGCTCCCTAGCCACCTCCCGGCCGGCCAGAGAGCATTCGAACGTTCGCCTCATTTCCTCAGAGAATTCTTTGAAGCTGGAACAAAAGGATGCATTGGCATCCCAGACTGCTGTTCCCCATTCCCTGGCCTTGCCGGTGAGGATTGTGATGGTAGAGGCCACCCAGGAGCGTTCCGTGGGGAAGGCCAGAGCTTGTAGCTCCAAGATCAGTGAACATTGAGACAGAAAAGGTCTGCAGGTACCCGGTTCTCCACTGTAGGGCTGAAGCGAAGGAAGTCTCAGTTTGTGGAGAGAGGCGGTGGCAGGAGGTGAAGGAGGCAGCTGAGCAGGGGTAGGCATGACTTGGGAGTGCTGGAGTTGCATGGCTAGAAGGTTGAGTGAATTGGACAGGGTGGAGAGGTTCTGGGTAATCTGTTGGAGCTCCTGTTGGTGGGTCCCGAGGAGAGCTCCTTGCTGCTGTATAGCTGTTCTCAGCTGGGTCAGTTCTGCTGGATCCATGTTGTCCAGAATGTACTGTTAAGGGTGACGAGATGAGGTGCGAGATTTGGATCCAGAAGCAGAACATAGACAGTAATCTAATACATAAGGTGATTTAATCCAGGGAAAAGGGCATGGCAAAAAAGGTAAATAAACAAGATGAAAAAACAAATAGCAAAATAGTCCAGGTACAAAGAGACAAAAAACTTTGACAAAACAATGAGGCAGGCAAGGACAAAAAATGCTAGTGCCAAAAAGCATGAACAAGAAAAAACACTTAGTGCAGAAAATCAAACAAGAAAAAATGCTTCGTGCAAAAAATCATAAACAAGAACAAATGCTAGAGAGAAAACCATGAGAAGAATAAGAGGCACAGAAACGGCTAGAGTAACAAGCGAGACATTCTGGCAAGGTCCCTGTCTGAGAACAGCGTTTATATACACAGCAGAAAAAAACAGGAAATGAATGCAGGCAAGATGGAATTCCCGTCCTGGATCCAGATTAGTGCTGACCTGGGAGATAAGTAATCTCCGGAGTGGAAGTCCGGGGTGGAGCATGACACTCGCACTTTTCACCCTTCACATACAGTTGGTTAGCCAGGAGATGTGAGAGAACTTGCTTAACATGAGAGACATGTCTTTTATAGGAATCAGGATGTTGTCAATATAAGTGATGACAAATTTTCCCAGCATGTTGCTTCATACATAATTTATCAGACACTGGAAGACAGACAGGGTGCCAGAGAGTCCATATGGCATGACTGTATATTTATAGCATCCACTAGTTGTACTAAACACTGTTTTCCACTCATTTTCAGGACAGATGCACACCAAGTTGTAGGTGCTCCAGAGGTCCAGCTTAGTAAAGACTTTTAGCTGACCTTAATTGTTCAAGTGCAGAGGGAATGAGTGGTAATGGACATGGATACTTGACAGAGATTTGGTTGTGCTCCCAGTAGTCTATGCAGGGGCAGAGCCCCCCTCCTTCCTTTTCCACAAAGTAAGATCCTGCTGATGCAGAAAAGGTGGAGGGGCAAATGTACCCCTGAGGGAGTGCTTTCTTGCACATACTCTTCCATAGCATGCTGTTCCATGAGACAGAGAGAAGGTAGCTGTGGCTGCAAGGTGGCATAAGTGGTTATCACTGTTGCCTCACAAAAAGAAGGTTATTGGTTTGAGCCCAGCAGCTGATGGGGGCCTTTCTGCGTGGAGTTTGCATGTTCTCCCTGTGTCTGCATGGGTTTCCTATGGGTGTTCTGATTTCCCCCACAATCCAAAAACATGCAGTTAGGTTAACAATGGACAGCCTTGGGCTGAAGTGCCCAAGAGTGGTGGCGCGCATGTACGCAGCAGCTTTGCTCGCCTATGATGAGCTAAATGTCGTTGTATATTTGTGAGGTGAAATGGCATTCTCTTCTATCTAAGGTGAAGTGGTGCTTGGAAGCACATCAATAGCGCAACTGTTAGTATGATGTGGGGGAAGGCCACTGGCTTTCTTTTTACTGAACACTTCCATGAATCTGTGGTACTCTTTTGGTATACTGTCTTGTTCTGATGCTTCAGGACTTTCAATTGTAATTAAGCCTAGGCAGAAATGGGGCATTGAAGACAATGTTTAACTGGGTGAGCTCTAGGATTTGACAGCCTTTAGCCACTGTGGCTAAACCTCTTCAAATTTTTTTAGCCACAGTAAAACATGTTTAGCCACCAAACTGTTGCGGCGGACACGTTTTTATCAAAGTTAATAGAA
>JAOBAM010000026.1:23709982-23723746 GCA_025212355.1 Notarius kessleri
AGAGCTCTCCATTCAGCACAGTCTTGAGTTGCCTCCTCTGTGATATTCCATAGCTTCAAGTCAGCACGGACAGATTCTTTCCAGCTTTTTTGAGGTCGGCCATGGTTGTTCGCTCCTTCAACTTCAAAGGTAGTACATCTGTTAATCCAAGAATTACTGCATTGGACGTGTTCAAACCAATGGAGACGTATGCATCTGAGGACAGTGTCAAGGCAACGGAGGTTCAGCATCCGCAGAAGAGAAGATGGGCTAATTCATGTTCCTCTTTTGACACTGCACATCCATAAAAGCATGGCTCTTTCATTACACTCAAGCTGTTTTTGGTCATCTCTTTGGGTCAACATTCAGATCCGTATAACATGGTGCTACGCACACAACTGCTGTATAGATGACCATGGGTATGAAGTGAGACAGCTTTGCAGGTTAACAATGGCAGCAGCCCTCTAAACTTTCCCCAAGCAGAACTAGTTCTGATAATCATTGCCAGTTCACAACCACCTCCTGGGCAGATATCATCACCAAGGTATACGAAGCTATCGACGACCTCTAGTTTGCTACCTGCCAACATTATCTCACTGCATGGTCTTGAATCAATTGGCCAAGCTCCTCCAAGACAACACTGACACTTGTAATCTGGGTTTTCAACTAACCTCCCCTGCACACCAGAACATCTTTTGTGTACCCACATTTTGTAACCATGACAGAAAATTGATTGCAAAATGTGGGTACACAAAAGATGTTCATAGAAATTTAACTTTGTATTCAGAATATATGGCTCTTTTAATACATCGTGGCAGTGGGGGCGTGAACGAACATCAGCTGTGGGCGGTGAGGAGTTATGTAGAACCGCGAGGTAACACATGACAAGTCTCACAAGTGTCTTGTCACTGACATTCCATTAATGTGTATTTTTATGTGTGCTTGCAGAGACGCCAGTGAGCCAGAAAGAGAGAACCAACACAGTTCCATGTGTGTGTGCACACATGTATGTGAAGCAATAAAGATAGGTGAAAAGCTCATATTATAATAATAAACTCTCCCCAAGTTGTCACAAACCTGTCTCCCAGTTCCCCATTTTCCCAAGAACCATGAAAGAATTGCATATGTATACATATAGTGGCTTAAAATTTCATTGACCTGTAGTGGCCAAACAGTTTGGCCAATAAAAAAAATGTTTTTTGTATGTTTTTATCATCAAACTCTCTACCAGCCAAATTTCATATTGCTGATAAAATGAATGGCCAAGGACTAGTTTATAAAAGAAGAAATAGCAGAAAGATGTCAGCCAAATGTCATTAAACTATATGGCAACAAGATGTCTCAAGAGGAGTCAAAAATTTGCTGATATAACATGTGTTACTCTAATCTCTACAGTAGTGATGATATAAACCAAAAGGTAAATTCATTAATTATAGTGCCCCTTTCTGGTGAGTCTGGCTCATTTAATTTGCCTGAGTAGGGTGTGGAACATTGCACCTAACTACAATTGTGGTTTACAATATTTCAATGATAACCCTGTGTTATACAGTAGATGTAAATTAGGCCCTGCCTCATTAGAATTGATTGACATGTGATAGCCATATTGTAACAAAGCCTCCCCATGAGTTTTCATTATTTACATTGCCATCCACACTGCAATAATATTACTTTCCTAATAGCCTTTGTCCAATATGATGATGTAGCAAGCCTTGCTCCTTGCTTACCTTGGAAAATTATGTCCCTTCTATTCAAAGATGGTGCGGTAAGCTGATGAGAGACTGCTGCTCCTCCTGTGAGTCTTTTGTATGTTTGCCTGTGACGTTTATTTTTCAGTTATAACCCAAGTAAACGTAACTGCTACTTGGACGGTGATCAACAGGATCAGGTAGAACTGGAAAACCAAAACTAACCTATTTGCTGAAACCAAAGGGGAAAGAAAGTTTTCAGTTCCTTTGTCTAAACTAGAGTTGCAAAAACCAGAGTGGAATAAACACAGCTGGAAGAGAGTACAGAAAATGAATGGTGATTGGGAAGACTTAAAGGAGTATAATGGAAAAAGTGGAACTGACAAGTTAGGATACCTGAATGACTGGCTTGTCATAACATTTTTGTTATTCTTGCATTTGTGAGGGTTTTTTTTCTTTTGGTTGGTTTAATCCTGTTGGTGGACTGTCTTTTCATACTGCTGATGAACTGGGTAATGTTAGAACTGAACTGGGATTAATGGATTGAACTGATCATTAATAAGACATGAGCTGAATCATACAAGTGGTTGTGAACTACGTTTGGGTGGTGTGAAGGTTGGTGTAGAACTTTGTTCTTTCATGTACACATGGGGTAATTTCCACTAGATTAGTTAACCACTTAAAAGGATACTGCCCCACTGAGGTCAAGTTAAGTGAGGCTGTATCAGTTAATAGGGGGTCTTTAGAAGGAACATACTTTCAAGTTTTGTGACAATAGCTCAATTTTGACCCTGTCAAATGCCTGCTGAAAGCTGATTGGCTGATGTGGCCATTTTTTTTTTAAAGTAACCAAGTCATCATCAAACATCCAACTGCAGATTAGCATAGAGATGCACTATACCAAGCTTCAATTCGATCAAGCATACAGCTCTTGAAAAAAAGCTATCTGATCTTATATCTGCCCCTTATGAATGACCACACCCTTACTTTGAACATGAGCTCAGAATTTTGTCTGAATGTATATGTTTCAATTTTCATGAAATGCACGTAAACAGTCATGAGTTCTACAAAAGTATGCAAAAGGTTTTGCAATAGGTATGCAATAGTTTTTTTTCACATTATGCAAATTAACCAAAATATACATGGGTGGAGCTAAATTTTTCTTGAGGCTTTTTTGTTTGGGAGAACCCACAGAATAAGTATCAAACAAATTTTCACTGTTTGGCTTACAGTATTCAAAATATGAGTTAAAACATAAAACGCTTCACTATAGCACCACCGTGAGGTCAATTGAGCTCAATCGAGCTCGTCTCATTCAATCAAGCTCAGAAGTATTCTACCAAAGAGAATAGTATCTTTGTACTAATACTGTACTAATACTACAGTATAATAGTATCTAAGTACTATGCGCTTGGCCTTTAATAATAAGAAAAATTTTGACAGTTACAATAGAGCTCCAGAAAGTGTTTGCACTCCTAATAAGAAGAAAAATCCTAACAAAAATAATAGGATTCCATCACCTTCAGTTCTTGGACCCCTCATGATATAATGCATTGTAAAGATATGCTACAGTCTCCAATATATCACTTGAAGATAAGTGAAAAAATGAACCCCATTTTCAACAGCAGTAATTCTAATCAGACATTATTGGAGTACTAAGATTCTGCACAATAAACCATGTGTTCAGACTAAGTTAATTCAAACATGAATAATGCTCAGTTGTCACATGTAGTCTGATATTGCCATCTCAACCACAAACTCAGTAATGTAATAAGCCTCTGTCTTATCCTTTATCACCAGTGAAACAAATCAGATCCTTCCTCTGATTGCATATCCTCATGTTGCCCTTAGCTTTTGCCACTGATTCATCTCCCACTGCATACTGTATTGTACTGTATGTGCTTCATTATACTTGCTTAATGATTATTGAAATCCATTTCTTCCTGCTTGGTAAATATCACCTCTGACAAACAAAAAGCATGCAGCATATTTCTAAATGTCCTGCAGGCTTAACCATCAGTTTGAGATTATTATTGTTTATGTCTGTGGCTGACTTGGGCCTGCCGGGGCTCCCTGTTTGACACAGGCAGGGCCTTGCCTTGCGTTTGCTTCATCTTGCATGCCTCTATGATGGATGACCATTAAGGCAGCTTATTGGAAATGGTTTGATTTATGACTTGCTGCTGCCTCAGTCTAATGGCTTCATTTCTTTTAGCCAGCCCATGATGTCACAGCCAAGGTCATTTCAGCAGTGCCCTTCT
Source organism: Notarius kessleri (assembly GCA_025212355.1). Lineage (NCBI taxonomy): Eukaryota > Metazoa > Chordata > Actinopteri > Siluriformes > Ariidae > Notarius > Notarius kessleri. Next base: position 23,713,908 of record JAOBAM010000026.1, read on the forward strand.
CCTTTGTTGTGGTTTTTGAGAGTTGATGACCAGTGGAGGGGTGGGGTGAGCAAATACATGGAGACACACTTCCTCTATTTGTGTATACAATTTTTGGCTTGTTTGTGCAAGAGTTTAATATACTGTACTATGTGTTACTGTGTGTGTTTTGGGAAAGTTAAAGCTTAAAAATTCATTACTTAAACTGGAAAAGATTTATTTTCCTTCTGTTATCACACTCTGTATCCTGCTTTCATTTGGGTAGATTGCAGACTACCAAAGCTCCTCTTTTTTTCCTGACAAAGTTTCTGTTTTATGGTCAGTTTGACCTCTGTTCATTATGCATTTACTTTAACTGAATAGCATCAGATCTGTGATACTCCCATTCTGGGCCGGATCAATAAAAGCATCATTAATACTGTTAAAAAAAAGGCTGATTTTAGCACTATCTAAAAACTAAACATTCAATTTCCAGGGCAGGTAGAAGGTAGGCATGAAGCATTATTCAGAGGGAACAGGGTTGGCTTTGGCATTCATTTGTATATCTGGAACATTCATTTGGTTCTCCGCACAATAGAGTTGTATTGTGTACAACTCCCAGTTTCCCCACTATTGGCTCTCTCGTCACTATTAATAAGTTATGACTTCAAAATGCAAACTCAGTCATATCTGCAGCAATTTTTAGCTAACTAAAGATGGCTGGTCATTATTGCAAAATGCTAACCAGACTGACTTTCTGGGCCATATAATTGAGAATACATACAATATAAATGCAGAATCAGATAAAATGTACCAATCCCAATGAACCCTGTTTACCTGCTACCAAGCCCACAGGTGGAAAATTGCATCTGTTTAGCTTGCAGAGGTGCCTGAGGCTAGTGAAGGTCTCCTAGCTGTGTCAAATACACTGAACATCACAGAGAGATATTTTTATCCAGTATCCTTCTCCAGCAACATGCCAGTGTCACCATGGATATTCATCAGTGCACATTTAATTTATAATTGTTGTAACTCAAGTTAACCACAACTAATTAAGAACCATTTTATTAATTTTATTTTTAGATTTCCATTTTATTGTCCTGACTTAGCGAATGCCCAGTTTTCTTGACCTCACCCACATATTTGACCTCCCTTTATATTATTAAGAGGCCAACTTTGCCCTTCCCAGAATCCGGTTCGTTGTTTTTGAAATCATGTGACCACTACTCTGCTAGCTTTCTGTGCAGCAAAACCTCTGCAATTTCACTGGTGATGATCCCTTCAAAATCCATCTTGAACATTTTCTTCATCTATGTGCCATACATGGGAGTTTTGAGTAGAACATGCCCGATATTTTCCGATATGTTTCTACTGTGTGATGGTCCATTTTAGATGGCTCTGAGCCCAGAGAAATCAACAACATTTCTGGACACAGTTACCATAAAGCTTCTGTTTTGCACAATAAAGTTTTTTTTTTCCTTGAATTTGTGGATGTAACTCCATATTGTGCTTGACAAAAGTTTGCCAAAGTAATCCTGAACCTATGTGATTGTATCAGCTATAGATGAATGATGGTTCTTGATGCAGTGCCATGTGAGGGATTGACGATCACACTTGTTCAGCTTCATCTTGTGCCCTTGCTGTTTACACACAAAAATTCCTCCAGATTCCTTGAATCATTTAGTGATATTAGGCACCATAGAGGGTGAAATATCCAAATCCCTTCCTATCTTTCTTTGATGAATATTATTTTTAAACATTTAAATAATGTTCTCATGCATTTTTTGATAAACTGGAGATTCTTCGTCCATCTTTGCTCCTCAAAGACTAGGCCGTTCCTGGATACTGATTTTGTACCAAACCATGATTACGATTATCTGTTGACATCACCTGTTTCAAATGACATCATTATTTAATTGTTTTACTTCATTACTAGTCCTAAATTGCCCCATCCCAACTTTCTTTGGAATGTGTTGCAGGCCTCAAACACAAGAATAGATGTATATTAACAAATGAAATGAAGTTGACTGGACAAAAATGAAATATATTGAGTTCATGCTGTCTGCAATAAAATACAAGTTAAAGTAAATTTAGAAATCACTGCTTTCTTTTTTTATTTACATTTGCCATGATGTCCTAACTTTTTCTGATTTGGGGTTGTAACTACTTTGACAAAATATCTTAAATTTCACATTACAATTTATGATCTATGGTTTAGGATGTTGCCAGATTGTTATGGATGTTTTTTCAAACAGTTTGATATCCATGGATACAAAAATGGCAGCTTGCTACTTGGTGCACAGACTTCTGGGAAGGGTGAGCTGGCCCCTTTAATTGTGTGTGTGTGTATCCACAAGTGTGGTTATGTGCAGATGTTACATAAGGAGAAAAACAGAAGCTGAAGGAAGTTACTAATGAACAACCCTGATGGTAGCTGTGCCAATTATCATTGAGTCTGGTCTGGTCACAGGCTCTAGCTTGTGACTTTTAATCACATGGCAAACATGGAGGCTCTGGGAAGGGCTAATTTATGGGAGAAAGGCCTGAGATCAGTCTTCTGTGTGGTGGAAATATTTGGCTTCTCTTCTGCACCTGGATGTGCTCATTCTCTAACTGTATCATCCAGTCTGTCAACCTCATGCATACTTCATGCATATGTCAGAAGCAGACCCACCTCTAAATATACAACACTGACTTGTGTATTTATGCATGTGTGACTGGTGCTGTTTTTATTGTTGGAGGCATGATGCATGTGTTTCTTCAAGTTTTTGGTTTAGAAATTAATGTGTGAGAGATGCTGAAAAGGGCATTATTGTCATGGGAAATTACCAGGGTTTTCAAGACTCTACTAATACTCATGTATGTATCAAACATACATGAGATTTAGCCTGCAGGTCAGACTGTGGCTGGTACCTTACAAATCATTGCATACTATTTTAAATGTGATTTTTTTTCATAATACTTTATAGTGTGCTAAGGTATTCTACATACATACAAATAAATGAATGAATGAATGAATGAATGCCCCTCTTCTGTAAAGCAGAATGTGGAAGTAGCATTCAGATTGAGTACTCTCCCAGGGGGTGGAATAGTAGAGTAGTTCAACTGTAGCCCAAAAAGACTCTTAAATCATGTCTGCTTACCAGACAATTCCTCATAGGTAGCAGAACACAGCATTTGATTTATGAAAACTCTTTCCCTCAATTTGTCAAGGAATGTATAATGCAAAAAAAAAATTAATTTGCATATTCCAGACCCAGTTTGTTCATGCTTGTTTTTAATGCACACATGTACACAAATGTCAGTGTAGACATCAGTGACACAGGTCAACCCAACAGCCCTTTCAATAATTAATCATAATCAACATATAGCATTCTATGCTGCTTGATTACCAATGGTATTTAAACACCTATAAAAGAGGCTGTGTGTCTGCCATATTTGTATATAGTATTTCTTTATCGATACCTCCAGTGTAAAAATGAATTTGTTTGACCTGCTCATATAAAATGCATAAATTCAGTCCAACTTCTTATATACTCTGATTTTGTGTACAAGGGTATAAGTATGTGTGTGCATGATTTGTGACTGTGTGTGTTTTATATTTATGTGCTAGCTAAGACACAAATGTTATGAAGGCAGTGATATTAGTGCAGCCATCCTCCAGTGGCAGGGTAAAGATTGATGTAGTTTATTTGTTGGAATGGGCAGTAAAAAGTCTCTCTGGTAGTGATTGCCTGAACATCATGGTGCTCATATCTCTGACTCAGAGATGCAGTAAAATTCAGGAAGCACTTGCAGGGATGAGTACTGATCTCACCCTCCTTTCATTACCACAGTGGCCAAACAAAAATATATTATGCCTAAATGCTCCACTGCACACACCTGTAATACCAATGCAACCTTTACACCATCCCTCCTGAGCATGCCTGACATTTTGTACTGCCACATGCATATAGAAACACCTCACTCACACCTCACATGCTAACATGACCACCAGTTTAAATATATATATATATATATAAGACTAAAAACAGATTTATAGCATTTATTCATTCATTGTTAGTTGTGCTTTTGTTTAAATTGTATTATCATTATTGTATAGTCTCATTATCTCTAGCCGCTTAAATGTAGCAAAACTCTGATACAGAAAATATGAGTGGTAATATGTCAAATAAAGCACATGTTTTTTTTGTTTGTTTGTTTGTTTTCTTCTCTGCTAATATATGGGTTATTTGCCAGCAGACTCAATTAGTACAGCCTGGCCTTTTGTATCTCTTAATATTGCGTGCAACTCATATAGGGGATAGGCAGGAACCCAGAGGCATTCTTCTTTGGGGTGTACTTCACCATGTCAGAGAGCCCACGATTGACTGCCACTACTTGACAAAAGTAGCACAAGGTTAAGGCTTCCTTTCACCCCCAACACTGTCCCATTAAAATGCCCACAATTTGTTCACTTGAAGTAATCAAGTTTATGTTCATCTTCTGCTAATATGGTGTAAATTCAAATGCAGGAAGATTAAAATCCAAAATCAGTAGGGAATATCATGCAAAGATCACAATGGCTAGATCATAATATGAAGAATATGACAGTGCAATTCAGGTGTTCTTGAGATGGTGGGAACATCTAGGCCAGTGGCTACAGGGGTGCTACATTATAGCCTGAGGGTCAGAGGATCAATCAGCCTCCATGGCAGCACTGTAGCATTGTTAGCCCCTAATCTCTTCTGAGTTAAACCAGATAGTGGCTAGAGTTGATTGCAGCAGCCCACTCTCAGGGATCCATCTTATGGAGACACAATTCAATTATTCCCTTACTCAGCTGCCAGAATTAAGTTACAGTGGGACATAATGCAGTTCCAGAGACTGGTCCAGTCCTGAAAAAGCCATTGGAATGGCATGTCCCTGTGCCAAAGTTAGTGTAGCAAAGGCCGTTTATTTCGGCACACCAATGAGTTAGAAAACCCCAAAATGGAAAATTAGAGGACCCCTTTCAATTTGGAATGAGATTTGAGTTTGAGAGCAAGGCTAAATGAGGATTTTTCCCTGCATGCTGCATTGATTTCTGCATATCCAGTAAATGGCGACATGGATCTGAGGGTTTGGGTTCTGCACCAATCAAAAGGAAACATGAGAAGTTTTCTGGCCAGAGCATCTATTGGATGTTGGGTTGGGACGGCAAACATAGATCTGATGAATTTCAGGAAATGGGATGCATACAGGGACACTATCTTATTCATTCTGAAGGTTCATCAAATGAAGCTGGGTTCAAGGTTGGCTGTGATATTGTGTGTATGTGCTTTGAAAGCTGCTCTAAACACAGTGGAACATTTGAGCAGGGCACATGGAATAGATCATGGAAAATTAGTGGAACACACAGCTTTATTTATCTGCTTATAGATTAACATTTGAAAAAAGGGGTGTTTCCTTTAAATGCACACGAACACATGTATTTGTGCAGCCCTCTGGATTCTACACAGCAAGATTTCTTTTGGGAAGTCATAAACCATGACAGAATGTAAAAGATTATCAGGATAAATAAATGATAAGGATAAATAAATGTCCCATGAGGTTTCTGTGAATTCAGACTGGGCTCAGGATCACCTCCGTATGGTTCATAGATAGAGTCTGTACACAGTCACTCTGAATAATAGGTCTTTGGGCCATAAATGTCAGCTCTTTAAATCACAGCTGAAGCGCAGTGCCTGGACTCCAAGTGCTTCATCACTACTTAAACTACAGCCTCCCATTTATTATGTGTATGTTTATAAATCACTAAGGAGACCCAGCATTCCTCCTACAAGTAAAAAAAAAAAAAAGGAGAGGGCAGGAATGTGATGGGTGAATGGGAGGAGAGAAGAGGGATATAAAATTGGGAGGAGATGGAAGGGTTTGGGGGCTGAATGTTACAGGCAGTGTGAGAGGCTGCAGGAGAGAAAGATAAAAACAGCGAATACTGGCTGGTGCCATGTGCACCACATGGTAGGGACTTACTGAGCTTCACATTCAGGGAGTACAGCAGAGATATACTGTTCTTCTTCTCAAAGAGCTATGTTTCTCTTGCTCCTTCTCTTAGTTCAAAAACCTCATACAAGTTGAACAGATTATATTACCTGATAACAGATCAATGCAAGTAGATCTTTACATCAGGTTACACTCTACACTTTTTAATGGTTTCTTAGAGCATCCCCCTCCAAGACTTTAAATAGTAGTGTCAGGTCTTGGTTCATATTAACATATACAACTTAGTATAAGGTACAGACTTTATGCAGCAGTAAGACAATACTCATTTCACCCCTCTTGTAAAAGAAGTGCCATTCCTCCCTAACTGTTGTTTCTTTTACAGGTTTTCTTCATCTTTGGTGTGATCTTGTTCAGACCTCACTAGAACCATCTTCAGAGAGGCAGGTGGTGCAAGTGTTATATATTAAAAATTTTTAATACATATTTTGAAGTTTGAAACTAACACACCCCTTGAAGAGTTGGTTTTGCATGAAAATGTTTGGCCTCTTTAAGCCACTGCAGGATCAGACAGAGCATCTATACGTGAATGTGGTAATTCTTCATCTCTACACTTCACTTATGGACTGGATCCAGGGACATTCAGAGTACTAAATTTGCATAGATTAAAAGCTGCCAGCTTTCTCTCTCTTGTTCATGATTAGAAAAGATGCTGAGCAATGGCACTCCTGAGTCCAGCTGGATGTAAGAGAGTATCATTTACACACTATCATTTTGCTAGATCCAACTTTATCACTGTCACACATCAGTCTTAACACAATGGTGCTGGCTCTAAATGCACACACTAGCTATATATCATGATCATGTGCAACTGTTCCAACAACAACAAAAAAAATTAATTGGCACAAAAAAGTTGCTATAAGGTCAGAAAATATAGAGTGATACTGTACTATTTCAGTTGCTGGAAATTTATTCATGCAAATCATGGCATCATAGCATTATATTCTGATGGAAGGAAATTAGATGAAAAAAGATTAGGTGCACCCGCAACCCTACACAGGATAAACAGTGATGGATGGATGGATGGATGGAGATTAGGTGCAAAATGGAAATGACCATTGTTGGGAGGATCTAAAGATTAGGTTTGTTCTGTGCTATAACATGTTCTACAGAAATTTGCTTAATATACATAGACTACATATGATTTAAATTGTATTCTTTCAGAATTAAAATGTGCAATGACATATATTCCATTGTACTGTAGGTTGTATTGTCTTTGTATTTGACTACAACCATTGTGTTAGGTGAAAAGCACAGTGTTACTGGATTTTAAGTAAGTTAAACTTTATAGGGTGGTTCTAGATTAAGCTTGTCCTGAATAAACTAAGCTGATTTCCTAAAGGAAGATTAGAACTGCTCCAGTACTAAATTGAGGTTTAAATTAAACCTCAGAGGAGGCTTAATGTCATTTGTTGAAGAAGACACATGGATTACTTGGAGTATGTCAATGAAGATCAATGAATACCACCAGCTAGTCAAGCTCCTGCTGACAGAAGTAACCCATTGCAATGTTTTGATGAAATTAGTTTTCGAGATCATTTTCAAATGCATAAAGTAAATGCTGTGGAAATTATTTCACTTTTGGAACCCAGGCTTTCATCTGTTACCCACAGAGGATAGGCTGTACCAGTTTGTGTGCAGGTGTTCATAGCTTTACAGTTTTTGGCATGTGACACCTTGCACAGAGAAACTGGGGATTTATGTGGTATCCATGAACCAACAGCATGTAAAGTCATTCACAGAGTATGCATAGCTATTTGTGAATTAAGATGGCATTATGTAAACGTCCTTGATGCTACAACCCAAGCTAAATACAAGGTACAATTTTATGAATATGGGGACTTCCCAGGAGTCAAAGCCTGTATAGATGAAACCCATATTCCCATAACACGTCCCTCTACTCCAGATGCTAAGAAATACAGGAACCACAAGAACTGGTTTTCCATAAATGTCCAAGGTATATGCACTCCCAGTTACAGTTTTCAAACATTGCTGCATGTTGAAAAGATGCAACTCATGATTCCCAGATTTTCCTTAATTCATCTCTGTATGCTCAGTTTGAAAGAGGAAATCATAATGGAATATTGCTTGGTGACAGTGGGTGCACTCAGAAGATTTTTTTTTTTGTTTACACTATACTTGCACCCAACAACTGAGCAAAAGTGTTACAACCAGGCTCATATGCACATTAGGGCTCTAGTAGAGTGCATATTTGGTGTTTGGAAGAGTCATTTTCAGTGCCTTTGGAAAACACTTCAATTCAAACCAGGAAAATGCTACATTGTCATCATTGCAACAGCTGTTTTTCACAACCACCTGAAACAGCATGAATGCCCACATCCTCCAATACAAGAGGATGACAATCCAGATGTAGCACCATTTACAACAGTCCACCGGGAAGGACTTGCATACAGAGATGCTTTTGCATTGTGACAATTTAAATAGTAATTTTTGACATTATTTACCTTTTCATACTTTTGCTGGGATTAGATATATTCACATGTAACAAGCAAATTAATGTATTTTAAAAGTGTATATTTTGTCTGGTAGATTCAAACAACACCTAAAACATCCAGCATGATTTAATAAAACAATATTTATTTCAGATTCATGCATTGATGTGATATTTGAGACAGTTGCATTTCTCTCTCTCTCCTTCATCTTCATAGTTTTTATTTCATGTTCCTCCTAAAGATACTTTAACTTGTGTTCATGAAATTCAATAGCCAGCCTTTCATGGATTGTGACTCATTTGTTCTGGTGATCACTTACTGGCAGACATTGCCACCCTAGTTTCTACCTTGCAACTCTTCAGTTTTGTCCATTTGACTTTCTCCTTGAAACAAGAATAGTTCCTATATGATCAAATAAATGCACATTAAATGAGAAATGTATCACATCAGATGACACAGAAACTAATATGTTTTAAAGGAGAGAAAGAAAAAGCAAAATGACATGCACTAATATACTCAATGTAGGTGTGTGTGATCCCTCATCTGAACTGTATAGATGGTCATCATCTGGTGCGTTCTACAAAGGTTGTCAGTTCTCCATTATTCCTGTCAGTAACTCATCCAACTGGTCAGTATCTTTATTTGTATGTCTTCCAGCAGTCTTAAACTTCTCTCTTCAGTCTTCTGCAACAGGTTTTTTGTTTGTTTGTTGTTTTTTTAGGTTTATTTTTATATTCTTCCACAAAACCTGTACTGAATAAATACTGTAATGTCAACCCACTGAAATCACAAAACAGTAATAAAGGTAATAAAGCTGACAAGGTAATAAAGCTGACAGTTCTTACCTGAAGTTGTTGTATTGTTTTTGTAGATGTTTGTTCATTTGCACTGAATTCATTACAGATGGATTTCAATGCCGTCCTTTTCTTTGATTCCACTTGCAGATGTGTGCTGTTTTTCTTCAATGATGGGGTGGCTTGAGACTATTATCTTTAAAAGAGTTTTCTCATGCTCAGTAAAGTTTTTTGATTGCAGTCTCTTTTCTGCTGCCATTGTGAAACAAAATGTGCTCATTCTTCATAAGAATGTAAGAATGAATGTAACAATAGTGAAACTTCATAACCAATCAGCACTTATCCTGATCAAGTTCAAGTACCTGTTCTACTTCTTGATAAACTTCAGAACCAATCAGAACCAGAAACAAAATCAGAGAAACCTTGTTATAACCTCATAGTATTAGAAGATAATCAGCAGATAAAAAGATAAATGAAATTCACCTCATGGTTTGCCAAGGCTACTGATTCAATATCAAGTAAGTGGTGTTTATTTAAAGAAAATTTACCTTTTGATTATCACAGCTTTTGTTTGGTCCTTCTGAAAGGTCAAATGAAAGGTTTTGTAAGGTTT
>JAOBAM010000026.1:23906908-23917389 GCA_025212355.1 Notarius kessleri
TTAGAGTCACCAGTTAACCTAACCTGCATGTCTTTGGACTGTGGGGGAAACCGGAGCACCCGGAGGAAACCCACACGAACAACATGCAAACTCCACACAGAAAGGCCCTCGCCGGCCATGGGGCTCGAACTTGGACCTTCTTGCTGTGAGGCGACAGCGCTAACCACTACACCACCGTGCCACCCCACATCCACTTATCTCTCTTTAAACATATTAAGCAAAGGTCTGTTATTTAATCTGAAACTCAATTTGAGAAATCATGCTATGATCCTAAAATTAAAGAGGAAAAGTGAAAACTGACAATGAGAGTCACATGAAAGGATTTACCTGGATGTATGCAAGTGTGCCACTAGCATAAAAGGCCACTGGCCCCTTAGCAGCTTTGCAAAACCCACAGGAGCTTGCTGATCATTTCATTAACCAGCACTGCTCAGTTAACAGCTTTTGGATGACCACGTGTTTGCCCTAATTTCTAAATGTGTATGTTAGACAGTGCTATTTCTGCTCATGACCCGATGACCTGAGCTCTTTTGTGGTCATCAGTCATATTTGATTCCAATCTTCGAACATGTTATTTTGATAAATAACATTGTGGATGGAACACTTCCAGACCCATGCTGGAAGGGTCACAATTAGCATTTTTTACCTCTTAATAAGTCAGTCAATGCATTAAGTGGGTTGTTGTTGCATTTTCTGGACGACAACAGAGATGAATCAACATAGGATCTTGTGACCATTTAAGAACCAAATCCCCAAAGACCATGTTTTTGTGAAATGAAAGTTCAGACTCGGGGTCAGGGGTTCTTGACCTTATAGAAGGTTAACAAACTTCTTCTTAATAATTAGGAGGAATGAAATTGAAGACAAAAGGATTACCTGCAGAGACAAAGTTTCTGGAGAAGCTCACCAAAGCATACCAGCAGCATTTGGGTTTGAAAAGGGGCGCTTAACATTTTTGTCTATATGTATAAATAAATAATGCTTTCTTTCACTGATCACTTGAAAATATAATATCCAAATTTGGGAGTCTTGAAAATAGAATTTCAGATTTGGGAAAACCATAAGTAATTATGTTGAAGGACAATAAAAGTAGTTTTACGGGGGAATGGACAAAAACAGCCATGTGCATTTCAATCAAACACCCCCCACCCCTTCTGCTTGAGTACACAGGATCTAAACTGACAGGTGCATTGTTTCCAAGACCCATAAGCTCTATAATCAACATGGGTAGAAAGAATAATGCTCTCGCTAAGATGGGTTAATTGGCTTTGATTTTAAGTAATGTTGCAATGTGACTGCTAGGAACACCTTAATTTCAGGTCTTGGGGCTCCCTGGCAAATAACTGCTTAATCTTGCCTTAAGGAAAAACCCCGAACTAATGAAAATTGCTTATAAAATATAATGAACCCATTGTCTCTTAATCAAATAAGATAACGTTTTTTTCTGTAATAACCTATTAATTTAATTGGTCATGAAGTATAAAACACATCACTTACATTTAATTGACCTAGAAACTAAAGTAACAATATTTAAATTAGATAAGCTAGGAAATTTCAGTGATAAAGCCATAAAGACCAGCCATTCTCAACCACAGTGACATATTTCTCTCTCTCTCTCTCTCTCTCTCTCTCTCTCTCTCATTCACCCTCTCTCCCTTTAACCTATCTCATCTGAGATTCCACACATGGCCCAATTACAGAATTCAGCAAGCAAATTGAGGCTGTTTAAAGCAGGTTGCTCACCGGTCTTCTGGGAACTATGGCAGCTGCTGAAATGCCAGAATTTGGATATGAGGATACACTCTCCCTGTTTAGACACACATAATGTCTGCCTGCTTCCTTCTCTCTCTCTCGCTCTCTCTCTCTCACACACGCGCACACGCGCGCACACACACACACATACACACACACACTGATAACAAGCCAAGATGGATGGGAGGCTTTAAATAGCAAGGGTTGCATTATCATAATATTTCTCTTGGTTCAGAACAGTATAGTGTAAGAAGTAGGAATTTTTTTTTTTTGACAACAGAAGCATTCTGTGCATGACTGCATTAATGGTCTTTATTTTTGCATACTGAATAAGTCAAATCCATTTGTCACAGTGCTTGTGATGGCATATTTAATTTGGATATAGTCAATTAGGCTGGGATAAGCTTCATACCCTGCTGAGCACACCTCCATTTTGCACTCCTTCACTTCCTCTCCCTTTGCCATAAGTAATCCTATTAGGGCAGCCAGACAGGAAAATGGTAGACCAGGTCAGGATTGATGGAAACACCTCCACCTTAAAAAAAAAGTCTCACACTAAGAACAGATTCTTAATTTTGAAAAGCCTGACTGTGGGCATGGGGCACAAGAGTAACTGAAGGTGTACCAGTTAGCGTATTATTGGAACTCATACATCAGCCACATAGAGACAGATTTATGGCACATTGGGGTGTGCACGTTTCTCTTGCTGCACTATTGCTGCCTGCCTACATTTTGCCAATCAGTCTGTTGCTATGGTAACATCCCGCTAGCACCCAGTACCCCCCCCATCCAAAATCTCAACCTCAATCCCCCAATCCTCAACTCACCATTCCTTATACAAGTTTCCTTCCCTCTCCTACACTCGCTCACTCCTACCCTTTGCCCCTAGACACTCATTTTTCCTGCTGATGTGATTCTATGCGCCATTTAGTCATCTGACCAGTAAAATATGCAGGAGTGTTAGACAAGAAAGCCCAGTTATACCGCACCTGGTCTTAAAATTGCAAGTTTTTTTTAATTAAATAATAGAAACATTTGTATCATTAGTAATGAAGCAGGTTAGTGATGCTTTGTCTCTTTTTTGATAAAATCATACATGAACCACCAATACAAAATGGAAAAAGGAAGAATAGTTAGAGCTGGAGAAATATTAAGGCCCTGTTTTTGTACTTACTTTCCCCACTGCTTTGCGATTGGTTAACTAGAAGGTTACATGTAGTGCCACTGTCCCTCCATGCCCATATTCATGCCCATCCCACTCATAGGCCCTAGAAGGAGAGAATTGTAGAAAGAATGCTGGGGTATAAGAAAATAAGAACAAGCTTTAGGGGGGCTAGCAGGATAAGAATCAAGATAATGGCACATGTGTGGAAAGGAGGATGAGGAAACGATCCACAAACAAAATAAGCAAACAAAGGTAAACTGCAAGATTAATGGCAGAGTTAGGAAGTAGTCTAGCTTTGGGCAAATCCAATAGCTTAAATGTACTGGGAAGAGTGAAAAGGGGGAGAGAGTTGGAGAATCAGAAATTGCTATTTTGACCATGGGAAATTCAGAGTGGATGAAATTTTGGAAAAAGAGTATAAGGCAAACAAGAATGTAGCATCTGATCATCAGGAGTTAGCACTGAAAAAAAAGTAGGATAATATTCAGAAAATGAGAGAAAGTACCATAACAATGGGCTACACCTGTGCTACTGTGAGAGTCTGGAAAAGTGGTTGTACTATAGCAAGAGAATCAGAATCAGTGGGAAGGTGGGAAATGGCTGGCAAGAGCAGGACACGCCAAGGTCTTACCAGGTGGTCTGATTCCCATGTGCTGCTGGCCGTCCATCACAAAGCCTCCCATGGGCTGACCATCTGGGTTGTAGGGGGCTCCTTGACTTACTGTGGGAGAATGAGGGAGGGCACAGGACAGTGGTCAATTGGTGCTTTTAATTAAGTTTCCATTACTGAGAGTACATCATCTGCAAACAGATAGACAGGTTAATACTTAGCTCATTTTAACTTCCTCATTATCTTATATGATTAATTAGTCATAAATGCATATAAAATCAGACTTAAATAGTAAAAGGACAGCTGATATTTAGTAAATGCTAGAGAAACTGAGAAGGCACCTTTTTGTTTTAACTGTGAGCTATGACAGGTATATGCTGTTTGGAAGGGAATGGAAGAAGCGAGACTTTTCATCAAAAACAATAGCTCAAACTTAGTGAATGCCTTTGAACTTTCTTGAGTCCCCTAATGCAACTCTGCCCTCTGAACCCCATTACTGCTCATAAACTTTAAAGCAGTCCACAACATGCCATGGACCAGGGAGACTACTCATTGCAAAGAGGAATGAGGAAAAGCTGGGAGGCCAAACAAATTCACAAAAAACTTTTATATAATTCTCCTCATTTAATTTCACTTGTTTAGATTTTCTTTTCTTCTGTTTAACTCAAACCAGTTTTTGACTGGACAAGAGCCATGGTATTTTAGAATCTGACATCAGTCATTGTTACAGTTTCAGTACTATAATCGATAATGTCTATTTACTTTGCTTCTCTTTTAAGGATGGTATAAGGGCCCTGAGTCAGCGTGATTAGTCTTTTGAGTTAATTGAATAGATTTTAGTGGTCAATCACTCCTGACATCCAGGCTGGCTGGTGTATTTACAGAGAGGCAAGCCTTTTTGTACACTGATGGAAGAGGACTTTCGCATGTGTGATTTCCACACAGTTACTAGAGGGGACTTGCCTGCTCGGTTGGACTGGTCGATCATTGGCTGGACTATTCTCCTTCGTGCATTAATGAACCTGGAAAAGACAAAAATAATAAAATGGCTCAGAGTTAGTTTTTCTTGCAAAAGGAATAGCATCACTGCTATAGTGCAAAGTGTGCAGTAAGATCAGCAAATTTAGCTTGTGCCCATGATGCTCACAAACACACTGTCAGAGGCCCAGCCTAAAACAGACCAGACCTGCCCAGGCAGCTAATGGGGGAGGTAAAGAAGGAGGGATTATTTTCTTCCTTTTCCCTTAAGACCTCAAGTGGGAGGGAAGGGAGTGTCACAGCGAAATCACCACCAACATAGAAATGTATACTGAACTCACAAAGCTTAACAGCTTGTACAAACTTGCACGGCTTCAACCTACACTACCTCAAGCAAATACAGCTAAGCCAACAAATGGCACTTTGCTCTTTCTCTTTGCATGCTTGGGAGACATGTCATGGTGTTTTTAGCCCTCATTTCTGTTACTGTGTTCCACCTTATAGTGGAAGTGGTTCATATGTTCAGTGGTTCAAAGATTAATTTTTTTTTTAACACACTTGGCAAGTGTCACAGGAGTAAATATACAAGTGTGGGTGGAAAATGTCCTGGTACAATAATGTCAAAAGCAGGCATACATATCAAAGGACAGTCATAGTGGAAAATAAATGTATTTATTTAAAGGTATAAATTGGTTTATTTAAAGGTATTTGGAGTGTTTCTGTTAGTGTGAAAATTTTTCAACCAAAAATGCTCTTCTCACTTTGTACCCAGCTCAGCCTAAACCTTCTCTGCTGACCCTGTGACCTCAGTGACCTCTGGGAGAGCAAGCTCAGGGATTCTGACTTGATTTATGACCCCCTGCTGTTACCACAGTTGGACACTTCCATTTCATCCTTTGAGGGGGGAATTAGTAGATTTTAAAAGAAACAATAGCCAGTCCACTCTTTTCAGGAGGATGAAGAGTACAGGGGAAAGGGGGAAAAGAAAGAGCAAAAAGAATTTTGCAGACAAAGGGCAATTCATGTGCTTATCTGCTAATATCCCGTAATTAGAAAACATTTGGTTTTAAAATCCTGCTCTAGCATCCATGACTTATGAGTTGTCTTATATTTACAGTTATTACCAGTATCACTCTCCCAGATCAAACATCAACCTACGAAATTGTACAGCCTATGAAAAAGAGAACAGGAAAGGAATGTAGCAACATGGCAATACACCATCAAATGAGGGAACGTCTGGAGTTTTATCACCAACAGTGTGGGGAGCAAGGGGAGTCTTGGCCTAGGCATTCCATTTATTGCCTTCTCCTCTCTGCCTCCATCTCTAGCTCCAGGGTCAGCTGCAGGTCACACTTGGCTATCTGCTGAGCTCTGCCCTTCATGCTTTTCCTGTCTCTCCCACTCTCACTCTATTTCCTCCCTCACTCTTTATTTTTTTCAAAGTAAGGAATCAAACTTTATCAAACTGAGGAAACCACTTGTGTTATTCTTTTAACTATATGTCTTTTTCTAAAGGTATCTTAAGCTTCGTCTCCTAGACCTCACCATATCTAGGGCCAGATGCACCAGAAGACTGGAACAAAGGACAAGTGCTACACAATACCAGGCAGGGGAGGGAGGGAGGGAGAGAGAGAGAGAGAGAAAGAGATAGACAGAGCAAGATATTGAGGGCGGGAATGAGTAGGGAGTGATGGGGGAGCTGTAGAAGCTGTGAGGAAAAAGCATGAATGGTCATGCTTTGCCCTGTGCACCAAGCAGACAGTTAAAGAAGTTGCTGAAAAGAGGGCTAAGAGAGAAAGCCAGTGCAGTGGAGCTTGGCTAAAGCCAGCTTCCCCTTGATTATGAGTAAAAAGTTCACTTTTGCGCAAACCAGCCACACTATAGGGCTGCATTTATAGCCTGTTCAGTTTCAGCTTGCCATCATCACACAATGAAAGCAGCTATTCAACCCAGCCATGGACAATGGGGGCCTATTTTGGAATAAAACGCCACCAGTGGTACCTCTGAAGTCAGGTGAAATGAGTAGAGGGCAAAAGGAAAACAAAGAGCTTAGAAAAATGACCGAAAAATAGCCACTTATGAGTCAAATGAAGCACAAAAGAAGGCCTTTTTCTCCCCATCACCTCTGGTCCCATTTCTCCAAAAGTGTGTGTTTGTTCATACTTTTTTGGAGCCTCTTCCACAGACAGAGTGGAAGTGATTGCTGTCTCGTCTGCAGGGGCACTTATAATATCCCATCCTCATTACAAATGCCCAGGTGTAGCCCAATCGGCACATGAAATGGCCAATTAAAACCAAGAAATTGTCTTTTTCATCAGCTGCCTTTGTTGCGTGACCAATTAGGGGAAAGATCCAGATTGGAGATACAAAAGGTTACATCACAGCGTGTCTATCTAAATGCATATGAAGTCGTCCATTTTCTTCAGGAAGGCTTCTTCAGCCTGCTCCTCTCTCCCCTCTCCAAATCTAACCTGAGCAAGGTGGCAGTATGTGCACAACCACAGACAGCCAAATTCACTCATAAAATCACATCAACCAACTCAACTACGTTTACATGTATATTAAAATTCCACACAAGGGCACACTGGTTATGCTGGAGAAGAGGAATGGTGACTCTTCCATACCTCCGTTATCACAGCAAAAACCTGCACACAAACAAATGAAAGTGGGTACAAGTTTGCATATTGAATGTAATTATCATCAGGTTGATGTTTTATTGACACAAGGATGGATATGTTCTAAATAGACCATATTATGAATTAATTGGCAGATGATCTTATACACACTGAACAATGTATTCTACCCATTCCTCCTTGCTTCACACCCACACCCCCCTCCCCCACATCATACCTCTCCAATGAAGCCAACTTTATTATCTGAACCAGAGATCCATTTACTTAAGCAATTAGTTACATTAGTCTTCAGTCACATGTTAGCATGCCCAGAGGTGCAAAAGAGGTGCACTCCTTTCATTCTCAGTGAAAGAATTCAATCATAGAATTCATCTGCCCCCCCCATGCCAAACAGGGGTCAATCACTCATTCTGGCCTGTGTTTAAATAAACCCGTCCAACTGTTTGCTGTATAGATTTCATATACACTCCTGACACTCCACTCTCTCTCTTTAACCCCTTTTACACAGCCTGTTCAAGGCAGGAATCTTACACCTTTATTCCTCATTCCGTCCAAATGAGGAATGGGGGTCCGTGTTGTTCTGCTTCTGAGCCTTAACGATTGGTAGCAACAGAGTTGGAATTGATGTCTGGGTAAAAGGAAAAGCCGGCATAGCGGGACATGGGGTGTGATGTTTTTGACATTGACATTCTTCTTTCTGAGCCCAGCATGAATTAAAATGTCTACATCTACAGTGTCTAAGGTCTGTGTGCCTTTCTGTCTCAAATTGCTTCCTATTTTTCTTCTTCTTCCTCCTTGTCCAGCACTATTGCCAGGTCAGGGTCCATGTGAACCCTACTGATCCACATGTCATATGAATTGGAGCGTGTTTTTACACCGGATGCCTTTCCTGCCACAATCCTCCCACTTCTGGGTTTGGGAAACAACCATTCACACACACACACACACACACACACACACACACACACACAAACACACATTCACACCTATGGACAATTTAGAGTAGACAATTGGCCTAACTGCATGTCTTTGGACTGTGGGAGGAAACCGGAGCACCCGGAGGAAACCCATGCAGACATGGGGAGAACATGCAAACTCCGCTTCTTACTTTTCTTCACTTTCTCCTATTTCTGATCAGAATCAGAAATATTTTAATAATCCCAAGGGGAAATGGAGTAATTATGTGAAAGGGGAGAGCGCAAATGCATTCCCCCACTATCAGAAATTATGCAGTTAAGATTCCTGAATTTGAGGAATTCGAAAAGGTCAGCACAGCCCAAGTACAATGGCTGAGCCTCACTTTGGGCAAACCACCTTCTTGATCATAGTATTGCCTCTGCCAGGTAAGTAATATATCATATGATGCTCAGCAACTTTGCTTGTGTTTGAAGAGTGATATAAGTGCGCATGACTAACAAAAGCACCTCAACACTCTGTTCACCCAATGTTGTTTTGAAAGCAACGCCAGTATGCTCTGAGTATTCATATTTCCAACATGTAGATATGTCACTATAGACGCAGACGCTCTGTTGTGACACATCACACCTCTGGTTGTGGAACGTTGACTCGCAATGTAAAAACACACACTGGCACGGCTTCCTGCCGGCTTTATTTGGTTCAGTGTAAATCACGAAAGCCAGAATATTGAGGTACCTTCTTTACGCCAATATTATGGAATATCTGTGTAAAAAGGGTTTTTCTCTCCCTCTCTTGTTCACTCTCACCTATTCTTGTGTCTCAGCACATACATACAACAACATATATTCAGACACAGGCATGTTTTATTTCACAAAGACTTTAAACAGACTAGAATGTTAAGAAACACACCTTGAAAACAAGGAAATGAAACCTGAGCAGCATCATACATAGTCCTTCACAGTAACCATGTTACAACACGCACACACCTTCCATCACTACAGCAAATTGTATAGGAGTTACTTCTTTGTTCTGCATTGTGCTATGACATGAACTTTATCCCTTTTTACTAAGGTATTCTACTAATGTGTTAAAATGAGCTGTGCTAAATTTCTTTAGCTCGATCAAAAACCTGCTGTTACACTGAAAAACAAGAAAACCTGTGACACAGTCATATATCATGTCCATTTTTTACTTCACTCCCCAGAATGAATTTCATAAGCTCTTGCAAATTACTTGCCCATGGAAGCAACTTTCTGACTGAAGAGCCTGGCTCCACTACACATTAGGGAACACCATCTAGCTCAGCCCTAACTCCTACAAACAATACAGGGATTACCTGGCTCTGCTCTGCAGCAGGTCTCCCCTGCCCAAAGAAAACAGTGGTGATGTAGAAGGGGCTTTCAGGGAAGGGGTCGGCCTAATCCTCCAGCGCCCAAGTGGCGAGGTTGCTATTACTCCACAAACTACCCCCTCTCTTCCCTCTATGTACAGCCTGCACTGTCCCAACTTCTCACCAAACAGAGTTAAAACCTTTCCATTAACAGAGCTGTGAAGTTGGCTTTTATGGCAAAAGAGCTGTTGCCTAGGGCCCCTGGGACTCACTTTATAAAAACATGGCTGGTCAGGAAGATGGAAAGAGAGAATGAGAAGGTGAGAGATGGAGAGAGACGCATAGACAAACTGATGGTGTGGTTGAAGAGTGTCGTCAGGAATGCTTAGCTTTCATTTCAGTAGCAGGCTCATGGATCCATATTTAGTGACCAAATACTGATGAATGCAACTGTGACAACTGTAAAAATATTATATGGACAAGTGTTTTACTGGGACCCCCCCACTCATACTTTTCATACAAACTACATCTGGAACATTGAGAACAGCAACCAACATATTTCTCTATATGTCACTCATGAGGAACTCGATTAAATGTTTTGATACATTTTGGTCCTTTTTGTTTGTGAATGTGTCCATATAATAAAAGGAAAATCACACATTGGCTTGAAGATATGAACTTTATCTTCTTGTATTGAAAAACCTGTATTTTTCAAATGAAACACATCCTGGACCTGAGTGACATCCATCCATTATCTGTAACTGCTTATCCTGTTCAGGGTCACAGGCAAGCTAGAGCCTATCCCAGCTGACTATGGACGAGAGGCAGGGTACACCCTAGACAAGTCACCAGGTCATTGCAGGGCAAACACATAGAGACAAACAACCATTCACACTCACATTCACACATATGGTCAATTTAGAACCACCAATTAGCCTAACCTGCATGTCTTTGGACTGCGGGGGAAACCGGAGCACCCAGAGGAAACCCATGCAGACATGGGGAGAACACGCAAATGCCACACAGAAAGGCCCTCGTCGGCCACTGGGCTCAAACCCAGGACCTTCTTGCTGTGAGGCAACAGTGCTAACCACT
>JAOBAM010000026.1:23930524-23941865 GCA_025212355.1 Notarius kessleri
CACACACACACACACACACACACACACACACACACACACACACACACACACACACACACACACACACACACACAAATTAAAGCACACACAGTGAACTCAGCATGCAAATATAGTGGATTACTGTAAACTTCTGCATAAAATGCTGTGCCCAAAAATAATAGAAAACACATTAAAACAAATCAACATAATTACTGCTAACTGAAGAGCTACATTATAATTATCAAAAATGAAATTGTCTGCATCAGGTAGTGGAATGTATATACAGCTATATGAAAAAGTAGGCTATGTGAATTGTATTGTAGTTCTGCTAAATAGTGCTGTTATCTGATTTTTCTCCAAATTACAATAAACAACAGCCTTTATTTTGAAATAGCACATTTTTATTAAACATGTCAATGCTGGGAAAAAAATAATGTATAAGTCATTAAATTAATTCTATTAATTAAACCCTGGCAATCCACACAAACCTGGCTTCTCGGAAAAAAGTTTTTTATAGCTGCTGGGAAATCACAGAAATCTGTTGTATGCATTCTAAAATACAGTTCCTTATATACAAGATGCTCTGTTGTTTATTTACTCCTTTGTTTTAGCTCATTTATCATGTTGTATGATCCAGTCTTTTCTGATTTTTAAATGACACACAGACATGGTAATAATGTTGTAGAAAAAAATAAGACTCTAAACTCATTATCCCCTTTTGTGATTGCACCTGCTTTGCCCCAAACCATTATACATCCTCCACAAGGCTTCATAGTTGGGATCGGGATTTGTTGTTTGGTATGCAGTGATTTGATTTAAGTTGCCATTTTGCTGAGGAACCTTAATGCGGTCTTTAATTGTAATCTTATAGAGCATAACTCTTGTTTTTGTATGAACCTCTAAGAATAACTACTGCTTTTGTTCTTTGTTGTTCCTTTTATAATAACAAAATGTTTTGGGCACATAGTTGACTGTCTACTTAAGATTCTGTGTCATTTGTTTGAGGTACTATTTTGGGACAATCTAACAGATTATTACTTATTATTATGACTTACAGAAGGCCAAGACAGTTACAAGGAGCTTCTGTAGCTTTTATTCTGAGGTCCTCTGAAATAAATTTTGAGCAGAGCACATTTCAAAAAGAGCTGCTATAAAGCACAAGTAACCATTTTATATATAAGGTCTGGTCAAGTCATAAGCTTGGAAAATCTGAGTCTTGGTACCATTTTGTCCTAGTGGGTTGAACTGCTGATTGTTTAAATGCTCTTTAATAAAAATATGGCAATTTTAGGAGATCACAGTTTAGCAGTCATTCATGCATCAATCCAGATATTTCCAAATGCTTTCTTCTCCCAATGCCAATTGGTTTAATTTTGGAATATGACACTGGTGTTAATCTCCTCCCCACAGGGATGAAATGCATACAAAGAGATTCCATTAGAGACTATTCATTAAATCCCAGTGCGATGCATGCTGAATGGGGGATTACCGGCCCTCTGATTCCACCACCGATCTGTATCACTCCCCCAAGCCAAGTACGGCTGACCTCACCCACCAAGGAGGAAGAGGGGGGAGTTGCAAGTCAAAATGCCTCAAGTTAACTAATGAGAGGGAACACTTAAAGGTTAAATTATTGATTGTCAAAGTAAATAAATTTGGCTTTAATTCACCCCAACTGGTGGAAACTCAGCCAGCAAGTGTAGTGGCCAAAAGGATTACACCCAGTCCATGGTGCAATGGAAGAGCAAAAGTTGGCAGTTGTAAAGTGTCCATTTAAGGTCTGTTTGCATGCCTTTGTGTGCTATACATCTTTATCAGTGATACAGGAATATCTTTATTGGTCTGCTCTGTCATGCACCTGCTATACAGCTTTCTGGAAAAGTTGGCACAGATTCCTCTGTGATTACACATGAACAAGAAGCTAGGGCATGACATCAGGCTACAATTTAGAAAATTGAAATCAGATGAAAAAAGAGAAGCTCTACTTTCTTCCTGCTTTCACATGGAGTGCAATAGATGGAAATTCAACATGACTCCAAATTCAAGTACCCTGGCTATCTCCACTGATGTCTTGCCTTCCTGGTTTAATGGGAAGTATAAGGTGAGATTAGGGAAAAGAAATAAAGATAAATCAGTGCTACTTTTAAAGCATTAATTGCGCTTAAACTATGCTTGACAATGAAGCAATATTTCTTACCATAATTTGTACTGGCATTTATACATTTATCATTATCAACAAATCATCATTTTTGTATTATCATTTATATTCCTAACACAATACTCTTAAATGCTTGGTTCTGACTGGTCAGAAGGTGTTTAACTTTTTTTTTTTAATAACAGCACAGTTCTGACAGTAGTTCTGGCTGCAAGGTTTACATTAATGCACTCACTGAAATATGCTTTTCATTCTCTACTAACAACCAATATAGGAACTTATGGCAGACGCTCCACATAAACAGGCCAAAATGTGTTTTCTCTGAGGAAAGAATTAATTAGCATTTTTGGGGGGCAGAGCCTCTAGTGTCAGCACTTTGTAACAATCAGATGCAAAGCTATAACTTTATGTTTCCTGACATGGGAAAGTTCTTGGGAGAAAAATGCTACCTTGTCTAAGAGAAAAAAAGAGAAGCTATGAGGGAGCAGCTGTTATAACATAACTTTTTTTTTTTAGATGGTCCACAACATTAAAAGTAACTACAAATACTATACTCTGAAAAGCATAAGGTGGTGTTCTTTAATAAATAAAACAAAATAATTGTTGGCAAATTGCTGTGGTATAACAGCAATAAAACTCTTTGGTGTGTGCAGTGGTCTGCACGGTGGTACAGTGGTTAGCATTGTCACTTCACAGCAAGCAGGTTCTGGGTTTGAACCTGACAGCTGACTGGGGACTTTCTGTGTGGTGTTTGCATGTTCCCCCATGCTTGCATCAGTTTTCTCCCACAGTCCAAAGACTTGCAGATTTGGTCAACTGATGACTCTAAATTGCCCATAGGTGTGAAGGTGAGTGTGAATGGTTGTTCGTTTCTGCGTTAGCCCTGCGATAGATTGGCAATACGCCCAGAATGTATCCACCTCTCGCCTGAAGTCAGCTGGGATTGACTCCAGCTCCCCCTGTGACCCTGATGGATAAGCAGTCGATGATGGATGGATGGAATGTGCAGTTACTGAAAAATAAGCAACTTCAAATAATCAACACCACCCTGCCATTGATTATTATCGTATAGCAGCCCACCCTATCATATTTTATTCCTTACATAATGTATTACAGTATAGCAAAACTAGTATTGCAGCCTAAGGATCTGGTCATGTACCCAGTGTTCCCAGGGTACACTCTGGATCCTGATCAGTATGAAGTGGCTACTGAAGATTAGCAGCTACTAAGATTTTTTTTTTCTGAAAATTTCAAATCTTACATCACAGTCATTGGCACATTACTGTGATCCTGCAGGGTTCTTTTGCTCTGAATAGGGAACAGTGTTCTCTCAAAGCTTCCATCCTAGCTCCCTCTGCTGGCTACTACAGTCAGGAAGGATTTATAGCCCTCAACTCCACTTTAAAACACCACCTGACAAAAATTCATTGCTGATGTGGTGCAAAAAACTAACCAAATCAAATATCTAATATAACAATTAAACCAAATCAAATATCTAATATAATAACTAAAGCTTGGCCAAGTTCTGTAAATTTGCAGAGTCAGTATGTTCAAGACTGTACATGACCTTGAGTGAGTCATGTAGATGTTACCTAACATTACCTGACACAAAGTCTGGTCCTGCATTATAGCTGACCACTCTCCCTCCTTCCTCATGCAGAAGCATAAAGATGCTGAGGGAGCTGATAGAGGGAAGTTCTAAAGGCACCATAAGGTTTCAGCCTCCAGCCACACACACATACCGCCTGAATCATTCAGACTCTCCAGATCGAAATGCCTTGTGACTGGCCCCTGAGTGAGCCGCACAGTGCCTGGGCTAGGGGCGAGCAGATCACACAGAGGAAACACATGTTCACTGTCAGTATGAAGCCCAGGAGAAGACTCTGACAACCTTTTAACCCCTTTCCCTGTAACACTCACACACACATACACACAGAGCAGCCAACACAGTCAAGTCTGCCCTGTATTATTCATGATAAAATACATTCTTATACGAAGACCTTGGGCACCTGGAAGCAATATACAGGGAGCATATATAATATAGCATACATCAGTATGTGTATATTGTGTATTAATAGAAAGGTAAATATGAAGAAACTGTTCATTTGTCCATATGGCTCATTCATTTTAAGTATTGCAATTAGGACCTTCTGTTATTGAGGCTTAACCAATTCAATTCAATTTTATTCATATAGTGCTTTTAACAATTGACATTGTTTCAAAGCAGCTTTAAATTCCAGATCTAAATTTTTACATTTAGAAATTTATTCCTAATGAGCAAGCCAGAGGCAATGGTGACAAGGAAAAAAAACCCAAAACAAAACCCTGAGACAGCAGAAGGAAGAAACCTTGAAAGGAAACCATACTCAAAAGGTAACCCATCCTCATCTGGGTGACCTGATAGTGTAATTATTTTCTCATCTATAACTGTATACTACATATATAGTAAAAAAAAATGCAATTATGTAACCAGGAACTTCTAAGCAGTTTGAGTATGAGCATCATCATCATTTCTGTATTCATGATAATTATAACTTATAACCAGTTTGGCCACTTGTGCGAGTCCCCCTCTGAAAACAAATTATGGTATAAATTTCTTAAATTATAGTTATGGATATAGTTATATTTATAATATTTTTTTCTTTGAAGCTAGTTCATAAATTTGCCCTAAACTCAATGTGACTTTTAGCTATTCTTTGTGGATGGCTTCTCTTGAACCTGTTATGACCTATTATGCTAATTAAAGGATAACAACATGGTAACTGAAAACTTTTAGCAGCAGAACTGGAGGACTAAGTTCTCTAGCTAAATAACTTAATTCAAGGTCAAGGAGTTTTTCAAAATCATTGAAACCCTATTTGTATATTTTCATTGAAAATAGTACAAAGACAACATATAGTATTTTGAAACTGAGAAAACTTGCTGTTTTTTGAAAAAGATATACTCATTTTGCAATAGTAAATGAGAAATTTTCTAAATTAGCTGATAGTAAAAGAGTCTGGGTGCTAAACTGGCCTGCCTGCAGTCCATAATTGCCTCCCATTGAAAACATTAGCTGCATTATGAAGTGCAAAATACAACAATGGAAACTCCAAACTGTTGAGCAATTGACATTGTATATTAAACAAGAATGAGCCAAGTTTTCATTTTGAAAACTACAGCAACTGGTCTCCTCAGTTCCCAAACATTTACAGAGTGTATTTAAAAGTAGAGGTGATGCAACATGCCCCTGTCCCAACATTTTTGGAACATTTTTCTAGCATAAAATTCAAATTGAGCATATATTTTTCAAAACCAATAAAATATATGCAATTTTTTTTGCAAATTATCAGATGCTGTTTTTATTTACATTTAACACAGTATCCCAACTTTTTTTAGAAGTGGGGTTGGATGTGGCAAAATGTTTTTAGACACCTGACAATCACACGGATACGTGGGCCTTCACCAAAATGTTTCCACAATTTTGTGGAAACACACAATTCTATAGGCTACTTCTGTATGCTGTAGAATTAAAGTTTCCCTTTACTGAACTAAGGGGCCAAAACCTATTCCAGCATGACAGTGCCTCTGTGAAAAACATCCATAAAGATACGATTTGCCAAGGTTGGAGTAGGAGAATTCAAGTGGCCTGCACAGAGCCCTGACCCCAACCTCACTGAACACCTTTGGGATGAACTGGAATGCTAACTGTGCCCCAGGCCTTCTTGCCTGATATCAATGCCTGACCTCACTAATGATCTTGTGGCTGAATGAGCAAATCCCCATGTTCCAAAATCTAGTGGAAAGTCCACCCAAATGAGTGGAGCTTATTATAACAACAACAACAACAACAACAGAGGACTAAATCTGGAATGGGATGTCCAAAAACACATATGGGTGCTGTGGTCAGGTGTCCACAAACCTTTGGTCATATAGTGTATGTGCCAGCTTTACTTAGAGTACAGTAGCATTGAGCAACGTCAAAAAATGTAAGTAAAATTAAAAAATATGTGAACATAACATTTAGATACACCAACAAATGATTTTGTTCAGCAACTATTTCCTTAGTCTGAGATTAAAATAAATGATTGTACTTCTCTAATGTAGCCACATGTGATTTTGTAATAGTGTAAAATGCCACAGCTAAAAAGTGTGTTTGCTAAATGGATAAATGTAAAAGGAATAGCATAGCACTATAAGGGTATTCAGGAAAAGGGGTGAAGTTTGTGTTTCAATGGCTTAAAATGCCACCTTCAGGGGTATTTCAACAATGTACCAAATAGGTTATTTTTGACACACTTAATATTTTTAATATTCATGATGGCAAACTCTACTACCATTAACAATTTTTTGGTTTTTTACTTCAGGAGAAACGCCAGATAGAAATACCACATGCCAGACTCCCACATGCCAGACTACACTTTTCTGGTGCAACAGAGTTGCAGAGCGTTTGCCCTATCATCCATCGACTGTGAGCTTGAATTACTATGATGCCACAGCCATCTGTGTTATAGCCAGTCATGGGCTCATGCATATGAAAATAGATGAATAGTGTTTTCCTCCGAGTGTTTTACACCACACCATGACATGGCATGAGCAGCAGTTCAAAAAGATGCGGTCGGCTGACTTTGGGTGCCTTGGAGGAATCAAAGGATTGCCTTTGCCCTTGCTGTCATGTGATGGGGGAGAGCTGCCTGATGGGTGGGAACTGGCCATGACTAAATTGGGGAAAAAATCGAGGGAGAATCCAAAGAAAAAAAAGAAAAGAAGAAAGAAATGCCACATGGCATCCAACTCTAAACCTTTTTTAAACTCACTTGTTCAAAAACAAACAAGGCAACGGCACATAATTTTCAAAGAACTGATGCAGTCAGTTGCCCACTTTTGTTTTTCCAACTGATTTCCATCTGATCGGATTATACACATTAACCATCATGTCATTACTTTATTTCAGATTCTAAGTGCTAAACTAGAGAGCGAAAATTTAAATTTTGTCACTGTTTACATACAGAAGGCATACTGTATATAGTGAGCAGGACAGGCAGCATCCCTGCCCTGTGTAACATTTATAAAGTGGCAAAGAAAAGAAGCCAATCTGATGGGAAGATCCTACCTGCTCATGTTTAACACAGCACAATGCAAAACAAACTGCTAAAATAGAATCTTTGATCCAGTCATGTTCAGTGTCAATCACTTTGAGTGACAGCCATATGTCAGAGACAGAGTGGCACAGATTGAGAGCAAGAGAGGGAGGGAGATATCCAATGCAGAGCCATGGCCTATTTTAATATTTCATCTAGCCGGGGAGAAAAGACCCACTCGCCCCATAGTTTAAATTCTAATCTTGTTATGGCAGAGGTGCATGTAGTCTGCAGGCAGCAGCGCCAAGCTGCTCTAATTTCCTCTGTTTCTCTCTCTGGCTAAACAAATTATTATAAATTCCATTATATTTCCATTATACATATATGTTTTGGTGGCTGGCCTCCACTGCAGAGTGCAGGCCAATAAGTGGTCTGGCTTTAGCTCATCAAAGGCCAATCCTCTGGCTCTAACCACAGCTGGGTCCTGTAGGAGTGCCATCATTAAGCAATCATTGCCGTGCCTTTCTTTCACTAATGCAGAGTTATATCTAATAATGACATTCCTGCCTGCCTCTTTCCCCAGACCAGCAACAGCCTGCGACTGCAACCACACAATTCTTTCTGACCGTTTGGACTTTTTACATGACAGATATTTCATAGCTTTCATCTCCTCTAATAGATGATATTCAGAATATATAAGACATTCCCCAGATTTTCCACAGCATGAAAGATATATGGAAAAATATCCATTTCCCCAATCAATGGAGCATATTTTCATCTTGGACACCAGGCCACAGGCTGGAGTTATTTCTGGCAGGGAATGCTTCTGTTTTCATATATTTAATAGGCAGCATATTTAAATGTCATGATTTAATTTTTACTACCTCTACTAGACTTCCTTATCCACAAATTTTAACTCAGTCCATAATGCAGATAAGTTCATAACTCTGTGCGCACTGTTTGCACTTTGGTTTTGGGCCCTGTAGAAGTATAAACACCTCTTACGGGGGGTATTAGGAAGAAAGCCTTCTTTGTCTTGGCTGAATACTCTTCCGTACTGTCTGCAAAATCTAGACATCAAACTTTGTGAGCATAGAAACAGTCTTCACCAAGAACTGAAAACGGGAACAAATAGTGCAAGTGAAACAATAACATCAATCATGCTTTTAGATCATTCATTCAACAATGTAATTGAGTTTGGCAAAGGGAAAAAGTGCTACTTCATACTGCTGAGAGAAGAGTAATACTACTTTGGGCACTTTTCTTTTTCTCCTTGCAGTGATGTCATGAAATACAAGGAGAATAGTGCATTGCTCTTTATTTTGCTTGCTTGTGCAATGGTGCTAATACAGTCATTAACTGTCAAAGCCTTTTATAACACAACAACGCACAGTGTATGCCTGCAAAAACAAACTTCTGTAAATGACAGTACACAATAAATGAATGTGTTGCAGTTTTCTGAGGGAAGGAAGGCGCTTTGTATATATGTGAGGTAACAGGCTGTGCAAGACACATACAAGACAGAGCAATTACCTCATTTCCCAGCAAACAGCAGTGCTATGCTCCGCAATTCCTGTGTTTGCTAAACTCACTGTTTTGTTCTCTTTGGTATAAATGAGGGATCAAGAGCACCTGGGTCAATGAGACACAAACATAACAGTTTCTCTCAGAGGACAGCATCAGAATAAAGGACACCCACACACAGATGCGCACGCACATTCACACCCACCCTCACAAACCAAGTGTAGGGCTCCATTTAGCATTAATTACTCCTTGCTCGTCCTCTGGCTGTTCTGCAGCAGTATGGCAAAATGTCACCACTGAAATTAGCCACAGAGCTGGGCATTTTTTTGTAGCTAAATCGTTAAATAAGTATCTCTCTGTAATAGGTAGCAATCTGTGGTAATATGATGAGATCACTGGGAAAAAAATTCAGAGGGGGTTGATCAAAAGTCTGCATTATCCAAGCCGACGTGCTGACCCAGGGAACATGTGGACACAGCTGGAGTGTCATGTGATGCGTGGGGGAGCAGGTGCCAGCTGGCGGCAGCACAAAGCAAGAGAGCGACTGAACAATTACGGGCATTCATAACAGAGCTGGTGCTTGAGAGCTGCTGCACACGCGGGGACAGATCCATGCAAGAACTCTGCATTTAGACATATAGAGAAATGCTTTTAATCACCTGTCAATCCATGCCTGTTATTAAAGCACATGCAGAGAGAGAGAGAACGCTGACATGCAAGAACCAATCCATACGTGTTGTCTCCAGAAAGCTAATTATTGCATTGCATTCATTAATATTTATGGGGGAAAAAAGAAAATAAGGAAAGTATTTTTCAAAGACAGCATGCAAAACTTCACAACTCCTGAGAACAAGTATCAGCGAGTTAGTTAAGTCAGGTGTTATAAGTATATTTTGTGTGCTTTCTTTGTGTGAGTGAGAGAAATTTTCAATATAGCTTCGTTTTCCCCCAACCCAATTTTAACTGGAGTAATTGTTATTACAAGAATAAAAATGGGATCATTCGAGGAAGTAGCTCATACTCCCAGCCTGGTGTGTAATTAACATTTCACAGAACATCTCATTAAAGAAGACAAGGCCTGTTTTATTGCTGGACAGAGTGAAAGAAATTAAAATTTTAACAGGGTATGATATAACTATCATCCATTAAATATAATGCAAACCTTTAAGTGTTTTTCCCACAATGTATTCGATATTTGTGGTTGGATTGTAAAGCTTTTTGTTTAGTTTCCACCTGGTCGGATATACTTAATCAGATTTGAAGAATGGGAAGAATGGAAGCATAATAGGTAGTAGGTAATGCTTCATTGTTTAATTAACCATGTGACAATAATCATGAGAGCAGTGTGTTCTGAAATCTGAGTCTGCCTCTTTTTTTGGTATTTATTTATTTGTCACAAATATTTGCATGGCTAAAATTGCTTACCCCTGAAATAAAGCTAAATAGTCTAATATTTTAATTTATTATAAAGAGACAGGGGTGGCACAGTGATGCAGTAGTTAGCACCACCAGGGCCTTTCTGTGTGGAGTTTGCACGTTCTCCTAGTGCCTGCATGAGTTTCCTCTGGGTGCTCTGGTTTCCTCCCACAGCCAAAATACATGCAGATTAGGTCACCTGGCTACTCTAAATTGCCCACAGGTGTGAATGTTTGTATGTAAATGGATATCTGTCTCTCTGTATTAGCCCTGCAATAGATTGGCAACCTGTCCAGGATGTACCCTGCCTCTCGCCCAATGTCAGCTGGGATTGGCTCCAGACTACCCATGACCTGCAATGGATAAGCCGTATAGATAATTAATTAATTAATTAATTAATTAATTAATTAATTAATTAATGTAAAGGGATAGTTCTCATTTATTCAATTCATTTTAAAAAGCTAGGTGCCTCGTAAATTTAAAAGTCAATGTGGTTTGTATGTACATGTAAAATATCCTGAAATAGAATATCCTGAAAACTTACAAATCTACTCAACCCAGTGCTCTTCCCTCCAAAACACTCAAACCCTCTTTTTTCTGTGTGCATAGTCTGTGGAACGCATTTTGAATTGGTCAGACCCACCAGCCTCCCAACCAATAAAATGAAACATTTTTAGTGAAAATTGATTGGCTTATAGAAAAGTCATGTGAATTGGAATGCTTGTTTGTTTCAAATCACATTTTCCTTTACAACTGATTAAACTAAAAAACACACATGAGAGGAAAGGACAGTGAGAAGGGAGAGTAGTCAGTATAAAATGATTAGTTCCCCTTCCTCACTATACATTGGAGTAAATAAGCTTGTGAGGAGTTTACACAATGTTTAGTGGTATTTCAAAAGCAGCACAGAACCGGTTAATAGTAGTGACTTCCGGATCATCTGTAAAGAGTTGACACCAGCATGTGGTGCAGAACCGCGGATTAACATTGCAACTATTAATATTGAGCAGCACAGCATTACAAAAAAATTTACAGCATTGTAAAAAAAAATTAAAGTTAGACACATGAAATTGAGATGTATTTGAACTGATATACTGCAGCCATCAGGACATGAGCATGTCAGAATCGGAGTGATATATCAGATATATTCCATTCAGCTAGCATGATGCTGAATGGGTCAAAGACGAGTTCAATATCATGCTGGCTG
>JAOBAM010000026.1:23953579-23966147 GCA_025212355.1 Notarius kessleri
ATCAAATACTTGTTCTCCCCACTGTATGTCACGTGATGGTTTTTTTTTTTATTTTAAACATATTTTGGTTGTGAGATAAAGATTTAAATTTTTTCTATAAATTTTGTGTTGGGCATTTGCTGCTAACCTCACATGTAACATAGCCAACTCAGTGCTACGCACTTGTTGACTATCAGCTCATGTACGACTAGATTTCATGGAATAACTGTTAATTATTTCTAAAACTCCTCAAACCATTCAGTGAGCACTTGTATGCTGTAGATGTTACTCTTATCAGGATAAAATTTGCTTCATCATAAGATAAAAGTGACCAGTTAGAATAATTTTGTATTGATGTTCACTAAATTATTCCTCTAAAGCTGCTTTTACATCGGCAGCAGGAACAAGTTACACCTGGAACAAGTTGCGCCCACTTTCCTTTGTGTTTACATGTTCACAATTTATTGGTGGCAAACCAGAGGTTAGACAGGTGAATACAAAAGTGCACCTGTGCAAATCAGTGATCAGAATCTTGTTTTTAACTTGCTTTATTGTCCCCTCGCTGCTTGTTTCTGTTTAAACTTTTGGTGATTTGACCATAATTCAGCTAATTGAAGCCCAATTTCTCCAAATCCACCAGAGTATCAGCATCTCCCCACAACTGGATGAGGATAAGAACTTATAATTTAGTCCAGTTATCACTGTGATTGGCTTGAGAATCACTTGACTCCATAGTTTAAAGCCGGAGAAATTTGACAAGGAAAAGCACTCAAGAAGAACTGACTGCTGAATTTGCTGAGAACGATCTTCTCCAGCTGATAAATGACCCAGATGAACACTACTGCACATGCATAAGCCCTCCTACTTGCCACCAATTGTGTTTAGATTATAAGTGGGAACAAGTTGCATCCAGAACAAGATGTTCCAGAACAAGTTGCACCACCTCGTAAAGTGGAGCATGTTGGGCCCACCAGTGTCAAATTGTTCCAGAACAAATTGTGTTTAGATGATCAGTTGTGCCAGGGCAACTCGCTCCGGGAACAATTTGTTCTGGCACAAGCGCCTGAGTAAAAGCAGCTTTAGAAAACAACTGAATCTAAGCCATGCCAGCAAAATGCCCCACAGCATGACAAAGCCATTGATTTTTATAGTCATTTCTGACCCATCTGGATATGGAAATTAGTACAGTTAATCAAAAAGTCCTTCCCATGCCATCAAGGCACATCGGGCAGCACCGATCTCCATTTCAGTAGCCCTTAACCTCTTGCCTATTACATAGCTAGGGTTACACTCGGGGCTGGTCCTCTGGTAACCATGAGAGTTTGACTCCATACTCACATCTGTATTGTGGCGTGCCTCAACAAATGGCAGTAAGTACAATTTTTATGATGGTCTTTGGTATGACCCGACCACAAGTGGAACTCATGATCTCCTAGTCAAGAGGCAGACACGCTAACAACTAGGCCAGCTCTTTGGCTGGTACAGTTGATGCATTTTACAAATGCTTTCCTTTATATAGCTACCAAGAAATCATGAGTTGGTAATTGCCTACTGTATGTGAAGAAAGGAAAATGTAATAGCAGTTGTGCAATTAAAGAGGTGTGATGCAAACCCATAATATATTTGGAACTACTTTACACCCATTGTTGTTTTATTTTCACAGGAAGCAAACTATGTAATATCAGTGTACTTCTACTGAGTGTACTCCAGATATCAAGCAGTCAGTTGGTATTGACCAATGGCTCTCACCAAAACTAATCACTTACACACATACAGGTAGATGTTCGCCTGCTAAGGCATTGCTGCCTGACGCACCTCCTCTGGTGCCTACGGATTGGCTTGCTGCAGGGGCATCAGCCGGGTACCACTATTCCTTGACGTTTCACCCCTAACGTCTCCTGGTGGCAGGGCAGTGACTGGGGCATCTCCCAGTCGCCCCCTGCAGCCTACCCTTGAGCTAGGTGGTGCCCCAGCATATATCCCTCCTCTTTAGCCACAGCCAGAAGCTACTCCTCTCTGCCTCCTCTGCCAGGTCTTTAATTGCCTTCCGGAGGCCCACCCCACACACACCCAAATCCCTCAGGAGATGGATGGCTGATGTCCCCACAAAGCCACAGCAGCCAACCTCCACTGGATAAATAGTGGTCCTCCATCCTGCATCCCTGCACTCTTCTGCAAGGTCGGAGTATTTAAGCCTCTTCCACTTCCATGCTGCCTCCACACCTGCTTCCCACAGGATGGTTAGCTTAATGAGGAGAACCATCTTTGTGCTGCTGGACCACAGCACAATGTCTGGACACAGGCTTGTGCTAGTGATCTCGGCAGGGATCTGAAGCTTCCTGCCCAGGTCGACTCTCATATTACAGTCCTGAGTCACAAAAGGTGATGTCCATGGAGCCTCCAAGGAGCTTGCGGAGCAGCATTTGCACCTACCTCCCCTTCTTGAATGAACCTGATGTACCGGACTGCTGGTGGAGGGTGACCTCTGCTTGCTTCCTGCCCCTGACCCTCTAGGACCTCTGCCAGCTTTCCCAGGACCTGGTCATGCCACCATCTGTAATGGCCTTGGGAAAGTGTGGTCTTGCAGCCTGACAAGATGTGGTGAAGGCTTGCATTCCTGGTGTTACATAGAGGGCAACATTCCTCCTTGCCCAAACACAGTTCTATATTCCGTGGGCAGGGGAGAGAGTCATACATGGCTCTTACCAGAAAACTAAGCCTTGCCTGTGGAATCTTCCAAAGGTCAGCCGTGCTGATGGTTTTTCCAACCACACCCTCCCATGTCGTCCATTCCCCCTGGCGTCCCTGAGCAATGGCCTTGATCCTGAGATGCTCGCTCTGCATGTTTGTCACCTCTGCCACAACCAGCTCCTTCCTCTCTTTCCTGGTTGCCTTTGACCAGAACTTTTAGACTTCTCCATATCCAAGGCCAGCTCTTCCTACCTGCACTTGGCCGATGATTTCTTTGTGCTGCAGCCTGCTTATTGCCTTGCTGACTTCAGTCCAAGCTTCCCACTTATGGCCAGTATGGATCTGGACATTGGCGGCCTTCACAGCCTGGTCGGTGGACTCCTTCATCTCCAGCACCAACCTGGTTTTCTCCTGCATATAGCCCAGAATAATCGACTGCAAGGGCAGCTAGAGGATGTTTCTTCCAAAGAGACCAGTCTCTGACAGGCATCACAGCAGACCCAGCCATTTCCAGATAAACATGTTAGCTTTCCCATCCAACTTGCTTATCATGGATACTGGGATCTCGCATAGCTTTAGTGGCCACATTATTCTGTTGTACAGTGTGGTTTGGTAACACCAGGCCTTGAGTTTTCCTGGGAGCTGGCATTGATCAATTCTTGAGATGCTGTCCGTTAGCTGCTTCATCACAGCTTTCCCTGCTTGCTTGTCTGAGAGCTCTGCTGTATAATGTCTCCCCAGGCTTTTGATGGAATAGTCAGCAAGCAGGGGGATCTTCTCCCCACCGATGGCAAAGATGGTACGGTCGTTTCTTACCCCCTTTCGGAGAGAGAGGCTTTGGGATTTGGCAAGTTTGATTTTCATTCTGGCCCAGGACATCAGCTCGTCCACTCTCTTCAGCAGCCTTGATGTACTTGGTGCTGTTGGCTGAAGACTGGTGATGTCATCCATAAAGGTTCTCAGGGGAGGAAATTTCTGGCCTGATGGCAGTCTGATTCCTCCTACCATCTGCCTTGCCCCAATGAGAATTACCTCAAACGCAGCCACAAAGAGGATGGGAGATACTGAGCACCCCATTGCAATGCCTACTTGCTTCTGCTGCCACCCGGTTGTAAAATCCTGGAAGGAGAAGGCCACCTTCAGATTGTTGAAGTAGTTTTTAATGATGGTCCTTATGCTGTCTGGCATGTGGAAAAACTCAATGGCATAGTCAATAAGCTGATGGGGCACTGAGCCATATGCGTTTGCTACATCAAGCCACACTATGTGCAGGTCAGCTCTTTTGTGCTTAGCCCATTGGATCTGCTCCCAGATTACCAAGGAGTGCTCCACACACCCTGGGTAGCCAGGGATGCCTGCCTTCTGGCAGCTGGTGTCAACGTATCTGTTCTCAAGCAGGTACTTAGTCGTTTGTCATGCTAAGATGGAAAAAAAAAAGATATTTCCTTTGACGTTAAACAAAGCAATGCTCCGGAATTGCCTAATGACTCTTGAGTCCTTCTCCTTGAGGATGAAGACTGCATGGGCTCTCTGCCATGCCTCAGGGATGGTCAACTTTTTCCATGTGGCTCGCATAAGACTCCACAACTGTTTCAGCACTGTTGGGCACATCTTGAACAGTTTATAGGGTACCCTGTTGGGACCAGGGGCTGATGCAGATCTAGCCTTTCTCACAACCTCTTGGACCTCACTCAGCTTTGCGGGGAGGACGTTGAACTTACACATTGGTGGGTCTGGACGAGGCAGATAGTCTGGTGGGCCTAAGGGCTCATTCTTCGCTGGATCACTATAATGCCTCCTGATGTACTCCTCTAACTCCTCTCTAGAGACCTCCAATGTCCCTGACTTTGGCTCCTCCAACAGCTACCTGGCAAACCTGAAGGGGTTCTTGAAGAAGTTGGCTCGCTCCTTCTCTTTCCTCTTTTCCTCTTCTGCTGCTGGATTAGCTGTTCAATCTCTCTCTTTCGTCTTCTCTTCTGCCTTGGTGTGGTGAACTTCTTGCTGGTAATTACTCCAAACCTGTCCTTGCATTCCTGGTAGAGAATTTCTCCGAACAGGTTGAGCCTGGACTCCACGCTACCCTGCAGGGACCATAACACCTGGCTGAGATCCAGGTCCAATTTCTGCCATGCTACTGACTCGCTGGATTTTGGCCACTTGATCTTGTTCCTCCTGGCTGGAGCCTTCTCCTCTGTGCCTCTTGGCTTTGCCTTTTCAGGGGGGTTACGTGGGCCTTCCTGGTGCCCGCAGTACTGGCCTTCCTCTTCCACTGGGCCTTCCTCCACCTCTGCCTGACCTTCCCCAGCAACAATGGGACCGGCAGCACTGTGGTTTTCTTCCTGGCCTTTGGTCCCTCTTGTCTGACCCACTATAGCAGTGCAAGGTTGCTGTGAGGTATTCCCTCTGCACTTCATTCTCCCCTGGTGGATTCAGATGCCTCTTACTGAGGTCACCTTTTCCCATCTGCACCCACATACCCGTAGAGTATTCTCATTATCTTTGTCCATTCCTGTCGTTATCATGTTATCCATCCAATTAAGCCCATCTTTCTCCCCGTCTCTCGGAGGGCCTGCAGGTTGTCTTCTATTTAATGTCTTTGTGGTGGGTTTTGGGTGTCTCTTAACAGAGACAAGTGGGTTGGGTTACTGGCCGTCCACTCCCTGTGTGGTCTTTCCTGCCACCAACCAGTCTCTCCTGGCTGTACTCCAGTCTTCCCTGGACTCCAACTGCCCTATTCGCAGTAATCACTTGGTTACCAGAAGCAGTACACACACACAGGTAGATGTTCGCCTGCTAAGGCATTGCTGCCTGACACACCTCCTCTGGTGCCTACGGTTGGCTTGCTGCAGGGTCATCAGCCGGATACCACCATTCCTTGATGTTTCACCCCAATGTCTCCTGGTGGCGGGGCAGTGACTGGGACATCTCCTAGTCACCCTCTGAAGCCTACCCTTGAGCTAGGTGGTGCCCCAGCATATATCCTTCCTCTTTAGCCACAGCCAGAAGCTACTCCTCTCTGCCTCCTCTGCCAGGTCTTTAATTGCCTTCCGGAGGCCCGCCCCACATACACCCAAATCCCTCAGGAGATGGATGGCTGATGTCCCCACAAAGCCATGGCAGCCAGCCTCCACCGGGTAAATAGTGGTCCTCCATCCCATCTCCCTGCACTCTTCTGCAAGGTCAGAGTATTTAGGCCTCTTCCGCTCCCATGCCGCCTCCACACCTGCTTCCCACAGGATGGTTAGCTCAGTGAGGAGAACCATCTAGAATACTATTGTAATATTGGAAGTGAACTACACAAAAGCATCCCGCTTTATAATAAAGTTTCATTTAATTCAATCAAGCAACAGTTATCAACCTTTGGTATAATTATTAATTTTTTATTATTTATTTTCAAAAAATCTGTAGGCCAAATGACCTGTCAGTTGCCAGCCTCTTGTGAGGCTTTCTGTATCTATCTTGAATACACTTCATCCACTACTGGCTTGCCAGGCCCGTCACAATTTCACCAGACAAACAACCATTCACACACACATTCACAGCTATGGGCAATTTCGAGTAGCCTGTTAGCCTAATGGCATTTCTTTGGACTGTGGGGGAAAGTGAGACCAGGAGGAAACCCATGTAGACATGGGGAGAACATGCAAACTCCACACAGAAAGGTCAGCCACTGGGGTGAGCCAGAATCTTCTTGCTGTGGGACAACTGTGCTAACCACTACACCACCATTTTTAGGCTTCAGTCAGGACAGGAAAAAGTCTGTACTAGGGTTTCCTTTCTTTTTTTCTTTTTTTTTGAGATTTTGCACATTCACATCACCATTAAAATTGTTTTATGTGTAAGTAAGATTCAGTGAAGTCCATTATTTTCTGCTACTATTTGGTTGAATAATTCAAGAAAGATAGCTGAATTATGGATAAAGTGTAAAGAAAAGGTTCATGTACAGCCACAGGCTAGAGCCAGCCCTTAATGATGTCTGGAGCTGGATTGAGGAGAACTCGTTAGTTCGAGAGTAATTTTCAAAAGGATTAAAAAGCATTTTAAAAGCAGCAGGGTGGGCAGCTAGAATGACTTCTTCAGGGAAATAATAATTTTTTTTTTTTTTAAAAGCACGTCACTTTCAGCAGGATAGAAATTATTACATTCATTTAACTTTTATTATTCAGGCTATTTATTATCAGGCTAGTTAATTGTTAGTGTGATGTGAATATGTTAAACAATAATGCCTTCATGGTGTGATTCATTTGATACTAAATTCTTTGGATGTACACCTGTTCTTTCATTGTTTTGTCAGTTTGTGTAAATAATGAATAAATATTTCCAAAGCTTTGTCAGTTACATGGAGATTTACCATAAAAGGTTAAAAAGAAGTGATTGCATTGAACGCCCATTTCTTCCTGTAGTGTAAACCCCTCATTTCTTCTAGCTTTACTCTAACTGTCATCTACCTGCAAATGATAGACACAGATACACTCTGAATTTGAATAATGATGCAAAACAATCAGGACAAACAACTACATTCAGGAATGTGTGGTTTTGTCTGCATGTTCTAATATTGGTGATTTAAATACCCAGAAGCTGAAGGTGATGGTCACGCACATACACACATAAACAGCCTTGCACCACCAGTGATAAGTAGCACGACCGTGGTAAATCTGGAGAGAAATCCCCAATTAGACACATTTGGGCTAATTATCCAATCTTAAAGTCATTATCAGTTTTGCACTTTATTAATGTAGCCTGGCTGTGTCTGGCCCGTTTGGCCCGTGCTGAGAGCTGGAGACAGAGAGCCGATAATAATCACCTCAGTTGGCTCCATCATTAGCCCTAAGCTGAAGGACATGGACACAGCTGCTGCTGCCAGAGGGGCTCAGAAACTACATGTTAGCTCACCAAGAGCTGGAGCAGGTATTGCCACTGGAACCTCCACAGAAAATTTTATGACCTTGAACACTTAACCACAGCAAAGTCAATCAGTGCTGAGATAAATTTGCATATCCCTTTGGAAAAAAGTAATCTGTCACATCATTCTTAATGGCATATTTTGCAATAAGGGAATATTATGAACTGCACTGGTATTTTGGTGCATTAATCTTGCAAAAAAAAAAAACTGCACTTCTCTGAGAAGCATTTTAAGACTGTTAAATTAGATAAACAAGGAAAGGTAAAGAGGGAAAATAGGATTAAGTTCAGGCACACAGGGGGAAGATATGCAACAGAAATTTGAGACTGTTCTCTTGCTTCTTGCTGCCCATCAAACAGTCATGTTAAAATATGAGGGGGCAAATGGGCATGCAGAAGCCACACTGCCCAGATGTTAGCACATCAGGGTTAGTTTGGACACACATATAGTACATACACCAGCAGTGTGATGTGAAAAGCACAGGTGAAACAGACAAAGCTAGTGAATCCACCAAACATGTGCAGGGCACTGCTGGTCCTATAAAATAAAAAGGCATGCTTCAGAGGGTAGATTTTGAATACGGACTTTTGACTGACCTGAAAGAAAGCTCTAGATATGTGAACATTTCGTAGTGTGAAGGTCATAAAGGCACCTGATTGGAAGCAATGACAAAACACAAAATTTCAAATGTGATGGTGGATAATAACTAAAATAAAACATAAGAAATAGAAAACTTAGTCTGAAAAGGAAGCAGAAAGAAGGAAGATTGTCATTTCTTGTCAACATGGCACTGGTTTTATGGTATTTTCTCTGAAAAACACTGTCTCAAAGTGATAACTTTTTTTTATTCTAAAAGTAAAACTACTCAACAAATCTAAAAGTCTATTTAAGTGTTTGACACAGATGAAGGTGACTGACGATAACAGGCCTTTATCCTCCAAATGCATAAGTCAAGATATAGCGAGACGATCCATCTGTCTCTATAAACGCACACTCATACACACACACACACACACACACACAGCTGTCCTTCAACACAATCAAAGTCGCATGGCTTGACAGTGGGCACTGAACGCCTCTTTTGTTTCAGCTGACAATGGACTGAGTTTCAATTGTTGTTTCATCTTCATAAAGATTTCCTTCTTGAAATGGGCCTTTTTCTTTTTGTCCCTCACACTTATTTCCAGGATGGAACAATGGCAGCTTCTCTTTTGTCTTTAGAGTTTTTGAAACAATCACAACCACATATGTCAAGTCAATGAGGAGAGAATAAAGAGACAGACAGCCTGTTTGAGAACAGACCAAGATTACAAATCCTTGAGAAGTGTTTTACTGCAGAGCCAGAAAGGTGATCATTTCTTCAAGTTACCACCACACACAAAACTTTTAATTAACAAAAAAACAAAGTTCTCAGGAACAGGCAAACTTTCCCCAAGACAAAATAATGTATAAAAAAATTAGTTGAACAGAAATGAAGTCCCAAAATCTCCCAAAAAGAGGGTATTCATTCCCCTAAAAAAAAAAACCCACCCCCCCAATCTATGGTCTTTATCTACCCTGTTTAACCTTAAAGTCCCCATGTGTAGCAGTTAATTCGCCTTTGCAAAAAAAAACCCATTAAAAATAAATAAAATAAAATAAAACTCTCAACCTGGTATGTTGGATAAGTGTAGAACAGAGGATTGACCTCCTAGCCCTTTAGCAACTGTTTTCACATCCAAGTCTACAAAAAGGAGGCTGGGAAGACTAATAAACCCACATACACCCCAATCAAAGGGAAGCCTACATGAGCCAAGCCTGTAGGCAACAGTTAACAAGATACATCTTAAAAAGCAGCCTCTTTCATAAACCTCACACCTTGAGAATAACTTTCGTTTAATAAACAGTAAAAAAAAAATCCCTTCATAAAGGGTTTGCAAACACTAAATGAGTATGAATTAATGATCAAGGTTCACTTACAGATTTGTAATGATATAAGCTAGTTTCGATCCTAACAGCCAGACTTTCATTTCAAATTTGTCAAAACAAGTTGAATACAGTCATGTGTTCTTGTACAATAGGCTAAAATGAAAAAAACTTGCTCATGCAGAAAGAATGACATGCCCATGAATGTCCATGAAAGATGAAAAGATGACTGGGTGTACTCCAGTCCATCATTTAAATTGCCATTCAATGACTAAATCCCATGACATACAATAGAACACACACCCAAGAGTTCTAAGATTTATTGAAAATAGACAGCTTTGACTACAAGAAGTAAGCTATTTTGGATTAACTTCTCATTTTATCTAGAAAGAAATCTAGATAGCTGCCAGACATCATGGATATAAAAAAATATCATAAATATGGGAAGTAAATTGTCATTTAATTAAATTAAAATGTATTAAAATAAATAATGCCTCGATAAGAACAAAACTGTAATCGTTTCTATCCATCCAGGCAGAAAATTGTCTTTGGAGCACAAAGAGAAAGAAAGCAATTCAAAGAAAGTATAACTTTTAGTCCAAAGGTGTGGTACTGATGGTGACATTAGAGGAGGTGTGTGTGTGTGTGTGTGTGTGTGTGTGTGTACACAGTAATCATGTGGCCATTAAATACAATACATGCATACAAAGATTTCCAATTAGCAGACTAACTTTTCATTGTTTGTGCAAATCCATTTGCCAAAACAATTCAGGCCATGGGGACAGCCATGGCCTGAAGGTTAAAGAAGCAGCCTTAGACCCAAAGGATTGCTGGTTCGATTCCCAGGACTGGCAGGAAGAAATGTGAGTGGAGTGGAGTTGAGTGAATGAACAGCACTTTCCCCTCTCTCTGTATCATGACTGAATTGCCCTTGAGCAAGGCACCTTACCCCAACTGCTCCCTGGGCCCTGTAGCATAGCTGCCCACTGCTCTGAGTATGTGTGTGTGTGTGCTTGTTGCTTGCATGTGTGTGTTCATTGCTTCAGATGGGTTAAATGCAGAGGAAGAACTTGAGTGTGTGTGACAAAGTCTTCTTCTACATTTATGTTTCTTGCTTTGGGTTTATATTGTGAAAGTATAAAGAGTATATTGCTGTTCTGAGAAATTTATTTTCAAAATATGTCTTCAAATTAAAGTTGCCTGAACCATTTCTTCAGCTACTATCATTATGAGACATTTTATGAACACTAAGGAAAATAGATGATTATGCTATAAATTAAGTATGTTGAAATATCTAGAGCTTTTGATAGAAGTGTGTGTGTGTGTGTGTGTGTGTGTGTGTGTAGGTATGGATGTGTGATTATAGTAAGTGTTGTGTGTAGGTTTATGTTGGGGTTCCAGTTCATAACCTCAAAGACATTATGCATGCAGAGCAGGCCATGTGGCAACCTCCATCTGAAATAGATGCTTTCCCTTTTGTTTTACAGTCCTTGTTCCCTGCTTCTGACACACAGTGCTTGCACAGGTTTGAGGTCAGTGTACTTAAGATCTGCATGATGGAAGTATTATAAAGCCAAAACCAAAGGAAATTACATTTAAAATGACATTTCCGTAATTTGATGGAATTACTTACATCTGATATTATGTCAGAAAAGCATTACAACAGTGATGGGAAACAATAAAGAATTTCATTGTTTTTGAATTGCTGTGGGTTTTTTTAAATGCATCATCACACTGACAAAAGTGAATCACATCAAAACCACAAAGAAAGTGTTTCCTAACTTACAAAGTCCATATGTTTTGCAAATGTTTTCAAAAAGGCTTTCTTCGCATAGCATTGACACAAGTAGGTCAAATATGACAGTATTTTTATGCTGTCTTTGTAACCATGTTCAGGCATTCACAGTTAAGCACACATCATTCCATAAATTCCAGTAGCTTCAGACATCCCATTTAGGATGATTAGAGCTCACAATACACAGAATCCCTCACTCTCCCTACAGACTTAACAAATGAATAAATAAACACCAATTGAACACATTTAACTTGGAAATAAATACATAAATGGAAGAATTTGCATATTCTTTTATAGCACAACAAATCTTCAGATGTGTGAATTATAGCAGCTAATTCTGAGGTTGGATGAATAATGAATAATGGAAGAGATGTGCTTCCTGAATTGGTGAGGCTCCCTACTGAACTCACAGCTTCCTCTGCCTGCATTTGCCTTCAGGTGAAAAATCTGCCATCTCCAGCCACCTTGCCTCCTCCTTCACCACTAGTGTGGCTCCTGCTAAAAGGAAGCACAAACATATTAACATCCTTGCAAATGTGCCATACAGTGTGGCTCATAAGGACAATGTTTCATCCAAAGGTTTAGCCAATTCTGAGCAAAAATTAAAAGCCAACCAAATAAAATGCAAATTACTGTGTTGTTCTATCAACCACTATTCAAAAAATGGAGCAATGCAATGAAGTAGGCCTGATCAGAAGAGTGCGAGCCAAACACAAAGATATGGAGAGCGATGTCACTGTTTATTCTGTTTGTGTCACCCTTTATTAGACTTTCTCTTTATACATAGACCAAATTGAAATGCATAAATATAAGATGTGATATTCATTTTGGGCCATATTTAGTGCTGGTGACTTAAGTACATAAGTTACATCAATATTTTGGAGAGAACATTTACTCATATTCGCAGATAGACTAAGCACATGCTTAAATTGATTTTCTGGGCTTGCTACTCAGATTATGCAAATTACCTGCATTCACTCCACACTTCAGATGTTGCCAGATTTTTCTTGAGTAAAAGTTTCCGGGACAGGGTTTTTCAGTAGCACCTAGAGCAACATCTTTAACCACAAGCATTCGCTGTTTAGCCTTAAAAACATGAGGAAAAGAAAATGCAGAGTGAAAAAGAAAATTTATTTTTCTTTTATGTCAAATGTTACATAAAACAAACATAAAAATGAGGTAATTTTAAAAAATATATATATACACAGTTGTGATCAGAAGTTTGCATACAGTGACATGAATGTCATCTTGAATATGAATGTCATGGCAATATTTGGGCTTTCAGTAATTTCTTT
>JAOBAM010000026.1:23980564-23993417 GCA_025212355.1 Notarius kessleri
CCATGGACGTCGTTAGGTCCATTTTAGGGGGGCTTAAGCCCCCCTAAAATGTTCCCAAGCCCCCCTATAATTTTCAGTGTATATACATATATATGAAGAGCTCTTTTCCAAAATGCAATGCTCAGGTGGATAAGGCGCCATACCATAAATCCGGGGACCTGGGTTCAATTCCAACCCGAAGTCATTTCCCGATCCCTCCCCGTCTCTCTCTCCTGCTCATTTCCTGTCTCTAGACTGTCTTATCCAATAATAAAGGTGAAAAAAGCCCAAAAAATATCTTAAAAAAAAAAACGAGTTCATTGCGCTATTCTGCTGTGTACTGAGCCTATTCACTGCTCCATTAATGATTCATGCCAAATCCTTATATTTCCTTGTTTATATGTGCTGCAAATTGTAGTTTCTCTCCAAAACGCGATAGGTGCTACACCTGGGTTTGGCTGGGTGTGACATTTCCTCTCAACCAATCAGAGTTCGGTCAGCGTTCTACACGCATGGCGGCGCCCAGAAGCGAGGAGTTTTGTTTGTTTGTGTAGCTATTTGTGAACAAACAACTTTTGCAAATGGTGTTTGTGAATACTTTTGATAGTTCTG
Source organism: Notarius kessleri (assembly GCA_025212355.1). Classification (NCBI taxonomy): domain Eukaryota; kingdom Metazoa; phylum Chordata; class Actinopteri; order Siluriformes; family Ariidae; genus Notarius; species Notarius kessleri. The sequence goes on from JAOBAM010000026.1 coordinate 23,981,156, forward strand.
AAGAACCTGTGAGACCTACACCAGGGGGCAGAAGATGTTGTTTAAACAAAGATAACCATGAATGAGAGCAAATGAAGAAAATTCGCTATTCTGGTGGCGGGCTGATTATTGCTATTTAATTAGTGGTTTTGTCATGTTATTTAAGGTGGCACTCTGAATGGATTGCATTTAAAAAATTGAACTAACTGGCCATTTGTTATTCAGTTAGTTGTTTTCTGTGGTGGACAGTCTTAAAACCTAAGATTAAACATAAATGAATGAATGTTATTTAAGTGTTGATATAATTTATTTGATTTTATTATTAATTGTATGATGAAAGTTCCTGATATTATATATCTACAGCATGTTCTCTTGTTTTTAAAAACAGAAAGACAGAAAAAATGAATGGATTTATAGCATTTTGAAAAAAGAATGAGTGGATTTATTGCGTTTTGAAAAAAATATAATAAACTTTGGATTTATAATCAATAACGTTGTTAGATTTGTCAATTATTGTTGAAATTGTTCAGACTGAACCAACTATCTTATAACAGGATAAATTAAATATTTGCAAAATTTATGGGTCTGGGTAAATAAATGTAATTTTTCTGAAAACAATCAAAATGGATTTATAGCATTTTGGAAAAGAGCTCTACATATTGTGAGCTGGAACTGGGTGAAGAATAGGGCCCATCTGGCTTGGAGGGGATTCAGAGGTTTAGCTGTCTTTAGGTACTCCAAGTTCTTGTAGTCATTGAGGATGGTGAATGGGTGTGCAGCACCTTCCAACCAGTGCCTCCATTCCTCTAGCACCAGTTTAATGGCCAGGAGCTCTCGGTTTCCATTGTCATAATTTCATTTGGTTGGGGTGAGCTTCTTGGAGTAGAAGGTGACAGGATGTAGCTTGGGCTTTTCCCCAAGACTCCTCCCACTCCAGTCTCTGAGGTGTCTACCTCCACGATGAATGGCTTCGTAGGGTCTGGATGTTGCAAGATAGGGGCCATAGTGAAGGTGGACTTGGGCCAGTTGAATGCATCTTCAGCTTCTGGGTTCCACTGGAGGCAGCATGGTCCATCGTTCAGCAGGGTCATGAGAGGAGCAGTGATCATGCTGAACCCATGAATTAAGCATCGATAAAAGTTTGCAAACCCCAAGAAATGTTGTAGCTCCTTCACTGACATGGAAGTGGACCATGATGTGACCACCGAGACTTTGCCCTGATCCATGCTCACACCCTCTGAGCCGATGATATATCCAAGAAATGAGATCTGGTTGACATGGAACTCACATTTTTCGGCTTTGACATACAAATGATTCTTAAGCAAACGGGAGAGCGCTGACCTGACGTGTTCGTGATGGGCATCCTCATCTGGGGAGTAGATTAAGCTGTCATAGATGTAACCAATTACGAACCTCCCCAGCATGTCAAAGAGCATGTCGTTAATGAGGCACTGGAAGACACTTGGTGTGCAAGAAAGGCCATAAGGCATGACCAAATATTCAAAGTGACCAGTGGTGGTGCTAAATGCTGTCTTCCATTCGTCATCCTCTCAAATCCTGACCGGGTTATATGCACTACAGAGGTCTAGTTTGGAGAAGAGCTTGGCTGTTCTTAATTGTTACAGAGCTGAAGGCACCAATGGAAGCAGATAGGGGTATTTGACAATGATCTGATTGAGACCTCAATAATCGATACATGGGCAGAGACCTTCCCCTTTCTTCTCAACAAAGAAGAAGTCAGCTGAAGCTGGAGATGTTGATGGTCTAATATACCCTTGTGTCAATGCCTCTTAAACATACTCCTCCATAGCAGCTTGTTCAGTTATGGACAGGGGGTAGATACGGTTGCGAGGAGGAGTTGTACCTCAGAGGAGGTCTATGGCACAGTTGTAGGGACAGTGATGAGGCAGGCCACTGGCTTTACCCTTGTTGAACACTTCTTTGAGATCTAGGTAGCATGAAGGAATATTAGCTCATGAATCAGGCAGAGGGCTCTCTACAGAGGTAGAAGAGAGCACAAGCTAGGGGAGTTTCAAGCAGTTCTGGAAACAGGATGGGGACCATTGGAGGATTTCTTTTTGCTGCCAAGATATTAAAGGATCATGAAGCTGAAGCCATGGGAATCCCAAAATAAGGTGATGATGGACAGTATGGGTAACAAACAGGGAAATTAGCTCAGAGTGGATTACCCCCACCTGAATTTCAAGAGGTGACATGTGTACAGTAACAAGCTTGTCACTGATGGGACCCCCATCAATGGATTTTAATTTGAGTGGTCTTTGGAGTTTGTCAGTGGAAAAGTGGAATTTCTGGACAATCAAGCTGCTGATGAAATTTTCTTCTGCCCCTGAGTCTATAAACACTGAGAGAATATGGGTCAAGTCTGGCAGTTTTAACACAACTGGTAACTCAAATGAGTGATACTTGTGGATAGTTTCGGAACTCACTGGGTAAGGAAGACTGGTTACTTGGCAGGTCTGATTCTCCCGTGGTGGACAAACAGGGCACTTTGCAATCTGAGGACTAGACTCACCATAGTAGAAACAGAGGCCCTCACAGCATCTCCTGTCTCTCTCACACCATTGTAAGCGAGCATGAGACCTCCAAGGGAGTTGGGGAGGCCAAAATAGGAGAGGGTGCTGGAGGTGGCTGTAATGAGGGTTTGTTCCTGATGAGGTGATCCAGATGAATAGCCAGCTCAATCAGGGAGTCAAGGGAGAGATGTTCATCATGGCAGGCCATTTCACTGAGCACTTCAGGGCATAGAACTTGACAAAATGTAGCTTTTAATGCTGGCTCATTCCAACCACTGCCAGCGGCCAGTGTGCAAAAGTTCAGTGCATATTCAGCGACTCTCCTATCTCCCTGTCTGATGGTCAACAAGCTCTTGCTGACTTCAAGTCCTTCAGGCTGATGATCAAACACTCACTTAAGAAATTCTATGAACCGGTCATAGGATGTGGTATGTTCACCCCCAAGCGTCCACACAGCACTAGCCCACAGTAAAGCCTTACCTGAAATGAGATTGATAAATTGAGCAATCTTCTGTTATTCTGTGGCTCCTGTGAGAGCTGAGAAATATGGGGAGCATTGGAGCAGGAATCCCTTGCAGTTAGACACTTCACCTGAATACTTTTCAGGTCATGCAATCATCTGAGAAGCACCAGCAGAAGATGAGGGGTGTGTGAGGATGGCCTGCGACATGACAGCAGTGAGTTGCAATATCCTGGTGTTGAGATCACTGATCATCTGCTGGTATTCTCTTAACAGACACCCCTGCATGATAATCGCAGTTTGCCTGGCTTCCTCTGCTGCATCCATTGATGGCGAAGTATCCTGTCAGGGCACAGGCACTTACAGTTGCAAACATAGGGGAGAGCAGGTGCATTGCAAACTGTAAACAAAGTCAAATCGGGAAACTGGAGACATAGTTAGGGACAGGCAAGAGTCATTCGATTGGCTAACAGAATATCAGAGATCAGGCAAGAGAATGAAGTCAGAAATAAACAGAGTTCAATAACAGGAAGGCGGGCAGATAGTCAAATGGCTCGGTAAAGTCAGGCATGGGTACACAGAACGATACTTGACTGTAGCAGTTCCTGATGTGGGTGGAGCACAGAAGCATAGCAGGCGAGAGTTGTTGGTCACACACAAACACTTTATTTTACTTATTTCAGCTTTTCAGCATTCACTCACTCACTCACTCAACACGCACACATGCGTTGTGGTCGGGAGGGAGTCCCTTTTCTCTGCTCTCTCCCTCCTTTTATGCTCTGTCCCTGTAACAGGTGCGCGCACACATGCACATACACACACACACACACACACACACACACATATATACACACACATTAATTGACAACAGGTGGAATGACTTAGCCACTTACCTTCCCCAACCCTGCCCTCCATTCAAAGACTGCTGCTTGGCCATGCCCAAGCTGCCACATTGACAAAGTCAGAGTGTGAGCACTGAGCTTATATAGGGAAGATGATTGCCGATAAATTAGAGACAGGTGTTGAGGTTAGAATTCTGGTGACGAGGGGAATTGTGGCACTTGGGAAGTGTAGTCTGGAGCAGCCATATTTGGAGGCTGCTCCGAACTCAGGTTTTCAGCGCTGTTACTGACATAAAGGAGGCACCATCATGGGAATTAACAGACCAACTTAAACTGATTTATCCATAATGCTTTTTTTCTTAATTTTACAGCAAAAAAATGAGGACAACAAGCATGATGCACTTTACAGGAAAAAAGGTCGAAATGACTGCTCATACTCAGTTAAGTTTACTTTTGAAAATTTCATTCTCCTCAACTGTCATTCAGAGACATTTTATCTTTTTACAGTTCTAGATTATATGATCAATTGTCGTTAATGCAGCTAGTATTGACTATTTTAATGCTTTTGATTTCAGCTTGGAAGATTTGGAAGATCCAAAAATCCCATTTGCCAGGTGGTAATGCATGAATTAAAAATAACACAACATGACTTTCGAGTCAAGCCCTGTTTCTGCCTGGCATGCAGTTCTGTGACAGAGGAGCTCTCTCACTTCTTATCTTTCTCACTAATCACATCTACCTACCTCACCTAGCTCTCTCTCTCTCTCTCCCCCCGCCCCCCTCCTTAATGTGTGCTGCTTGTGAATCCACAATAGTGATGTCTTTACTCTGTTAAAGTCTCACTTTTGTGAGTATATGTTTCTGATGTGTGAATTAGACAGCAAATGGGAAATGTAGCAGAGACACCTCTGCCGAGTCTCGTTATCAAGCTGTCACTGAGCCGAAAGGCACTGAAGCTTTGCTGAAGAAGAGGTGGAATTAGCATCAGGATCACACAGCACCAATTCACATGTGCTGAGCACAATGTGTGAGTGGTAAAATTCCAAAGCAACTAACACACACACACACACAGGCTCATATTTAAACCTGTGATATGACTCTTTCATCCTCTCTAAAGGGGATCCAGTGAAAAGGAAAAAAACATCTGTGTAATCACACCATGATAAAAAAGAAAGAGGAAAAATGGATAGGGTTTAAATGAACAAAGAAAAAGAAAAAGGTGAAAGAGCAGGGAGTGAATGCTGATAGTATAGCCCCATCTCCAAGCCCGAATAACAGCCCAGTAAGGTGCACCACCACAGCCTGCTTTATTTTTAATAGGCACTCCATCATCCTGCCCACCACCCGCGCCTTTCCCCCCTCCGCTGGGTCGCTCAAACAGATGGGCTTTGTAAGGCTCAATGGCACATTCCGACACTGCAATCTGTCTCAGCAAGCCGCTGATCAAATCTGAAGAAAAGCTGCATCTTGTGCACATTGCAGCACATATGTACTGCCTTAGCTTGTGCCGATGTCAGTGAAATTAAAATTACTGGAACATTTTTAGAGACTGACGGTATGTCAACAAAAAAGGAGGAATATTGGAGAGTCACCCAGGAATGCTACTCCCTACCCTCACAAGCATGAACATAGAAAAAAGAGTGGAAAAAGACTTTGGCAATGGTTGGATATTAAATATATACCATTACAAACATGTTTATCTAAATCCCCCAGTTCCTGCTTATGGCATAATCCACTGTGACCTAAGTTCAAAGCACTGTAACAGTCACCATTCAATAACTTTATCCGAGACGATTTCTTTTGATTGTCTGACAGTATACCAAATTTAACTGGAAGAAAAGCCTTTGAAAATAAAAGTAAAAGTATGAAGTGTGAAAATGTCCCTTCTCTTTGTGAATTCTTATGTGTTGATGCTTTTGATTCCTTTTCCTGTCTGGAAGTTCACAATTGCCTTTTAAAGAATTGAGCTGATACTCATTTTATTTACAGTTTTTTTCCTTTCTTTTTTGTGCCTGACCATCCATCCTTTTCTGTGGCACTTGCTAAAGAGTTGAGACATGTAAAGGAACCAAACCTGACTAGTACTGAGTAGTAAGGAAAGAAATTAACACTGCCTTTTGTATTTTTCATCTCTCCCACACACTCAAGGTGAAATAACTGAGGTAGGGCAGCACCATGATGTGTAAAATGTGTTTGGATCCGGCTGCGAACACAGTTGAGGAAGTCATGAAAGATGCATGATGCCACTGGAGATGTATAAAGAATTTAGAGATATAAAGGATATATGACAAATAAATCACAATGCAAATCTCACTGGGTACCACTGGGAGTTCTCCAATGAAAAAAAGAATAAATTTTTAAAGAAGAAGAAGAAACATTTTATCAATGAGTACAGGAGTGGTACTTACTTGGTTCCACTTTGGCTGAGGACAAAAAGTGAGAAAGTTACTCTTTATCTACTAAAATGAAAAAGCCATCAGATTGTATTTGTCATTCACCCATTTATGTACCTGCTGTACCACCAGAATATTATAATCCTGTTTGCCAGTTAGTGCTATTAAATAATGTCAATAATCCAAGACTGTACATATGACCCTGGCAAGGTGTTATGTAAGAGATAATGTACAGCAAGCCAGGTGTTATCATGAAATAAACCTTGACAAGATGATGCAGGACTTGAATTACCCTGAAGGGGTTTATTTTACAATAAAGACCAGCTTGCTGTACATTGTACTGCTTATTACATGGCTATTTACAAAATAAATCAATAATTTGACACAAAATATTGATTTAAAATTAATTTATCGATTTTAAAATTTTTTTATTGCTTCTGCTAATAATGTGGCCTATATCAATAGTCTGTTATTCACAGCAATGGTCTGTTATGCAGAAATAACTGACTATAGAATGTTGTAATTAACCAATCAGAATCAAGTATTCAAATGAGCTGTGTAATAAATTAGTATAAGTCAGTTATCAATCTGATACATAAACAACAAGAGCAGCAACAGCAGGACCAACTTCATTGTGTACAAATTAAAAGGGAAAATTCGTGGCTCTGTAATGCATTTAGGGTAGTTTGCTGGTATTGATTGGGTCAACTTGTCCCACAAAAAGAAAAGGTCACTGCAAACAATACAAAGTAATTGTGACTAATCACTTTTATTATATGATGAAACATCCTGATAGGAGTGGTCTATTCTAGGATGATATGATATAAATTGTGTGTGGGGTTGTGATATGATGATATGATGGTGATTTAAAATTACTGATTATGATGGTTATTAGGGTGGTACGGTGGTGTAGTGGTTAGCACTGTTTCCTCACAGCAAGAAGGTTCTGGGTTCAAGCCCAGCGGCCAGTGAGGGCCTTTCTGTATGGAGTTTGCATGTTCTCCCCATGTCTGCGTGGGTTTCCCCCACAGTCCAAAGACATGCAGGTTAGGCTAATTGGTGGCTCTAAATTGACCCTAGGTGTGAGTGTGAATGGTTGTTTGTCTCTGTGTGTTAGCCCTGCGATGACCTGGTGACTTGTACAGGGTGTACCCTGCCTCTCGCCCATAGTCAGCTGGGATAGGCTCCAGCTTTCCTGTGAGCCTGTACAGGATAAGTGGCTACAGATAATGGATGGATAGTATATATAGCTTGCAATATTTATTGCGCAAGGTGGCCCACTTTAGTTCATTCCTTCTGGACTAGATGGAGCCGGAGTGAGCTACGGCCGTCATTGACAGTCTTGTTAGTAGAGGCCCTATGCCTTTTTTTAATTTAGAAATATGGCCAATCATTTTATATTTAGACTGACTCCTCCTCTCTAAATTAATTCTCAAGCATTTTCTCTCATCTCCACTCCTGGCAGTGGCCAATTCCTGTAAAGTCTCTCAGCCAACTCTCGTGCAAGTTGGAGGTGTGTCTAGGTGAGTCACAGATTATCATGGAGGAGGATGAGCAATCATATTCTTTTGCATTACATCATATAATATTGAATCAAAAGGGGTCAAGTTGCACTGTATTGCAATGGGGTGAAATCATATCGTATTGCATTAGTAGTTGCTTCATATGTATCTTTAATGTATTGGACCATTGGCAGTGCATCAATATGTGCATCACATCGGCATCAGTGATGATGCACATCCATACTTTTATAGAAACAGTAGTTACTTATGTAACTGTAATTGTATTAACCCAGGATATAAGGTAGGAGTGGTGTGAACCACCTGATGTATGATGGAATATATGATGAGGTATTCACCCAGAATAACTCCGACTACAATCATTCCCTAGAACCTTCTCATTCCAAAAGTCAAGATGTCCTGGTGGTTATATGAAGGTCATAGAATAGAATAGAAGGTCATATGTACTTAGCATCATATTTCACCTCTTTGAACACCTGGATAACATATGCCATGAAAATCATGAAGAAAAGGACTTAACTTAGGACAGTCTGAAAAAGGTTGCCCAGAGATGGCCACCACACTTATACCAGTTGAAGAGGCAAAGTTAAGCTTGTAAAATCTAGAGAAAGTGCATGGTGATACCCAGGTAACAGCAGTCCAGACTTCCCTAAGTGGGGCATCTTTAAACAAAACTCATGACGATGAGATACTCCTCGTAGAGTGGCATGTCAGACTTCACTATCTATAAGCCAAGGTGATGACGTCCACCACCCAGAGGTGCCTTTACATAGAAAGCTCGTAAGGAGGATTTTTAAAGGACTTCTGCACAAAGTGGAGGTCCCTTGCAGGGTTCATGGAGGACCATGGTTTTATGAGGTACCTTCCATTCCACAATGCTGTGGTATGTTGAGATGGCTGCAAGATTTATGGTACATTGCTAATGTTTAGCAATCCTCTCTAGGTTAAAATACTAGGAATCTGACAGTACATAAAGACCACTGGACAATAAGTTGAACACATTTCACAGAACAATTTCTACTTACATGGCCTGTGTGGTAGGGACTTCTGAATTCAGAAGTGTTTCCTGAACTGCAGGAGTATAGGCTTCACTGAGTGATTTTGTCCAAATGGCCAGACCCATAGACACAGAATGAGGGTGCCAAATCTCACCATCCATCTGGGACAGCAGATCTGATTGTGTAGGAAGCTGTCAGAATGTTCTGACTAAGGTCTTGCTGACCATCTTGGGATCACAAGTAGCACTTGGGACAAGTTGCTGAATCTTGTACAGAGTGGAATCAGTGGAAGAGGAGGAAGTGTGTCTAAGTGTTGTGGTCATGTGGGGGGCTCTGTTTGGGGCCCTCCTTGCAGAGTAGACAAGGGATATTCAAAAACTTACCAAAGGTCTGAGGGTGTGCTCCCTCCCTACAGGCAGTGCAAGGCAGGCAGGCACTGAATAGAGATTAGAAGACAGGTCCAAGGTGTGCTGCCCTAAAGGCACCATTTGGCCATGCTAGCCTCATGATTCTGAGACCTGCATCCTCTCCTGTCTAAGGCTGCTTTGACAGCAGGCCCCTGTTCTGGCTCAGGCTCCCCACCAACAGAACTGAGGTACACCCTTTCAGTGTGGTCAACGTCTATAGGTTGGAGGAACTACTCCAATACTAGTCAGTGTAGCACTGCAAACCCTGCCATCACAAGTGCTATATGGAAGAGTGCATTTGATGTTGTGCAACAGCCATCTTTAGGATGGCTCTCACAGCTTGCTTTAGGTGCATGTGAATTTGCATGGACAGAGCCAGCCACTTGCCTAGATGCTGCAAAGACTGGAGGGGTTGAACATGCCAACTTAACTGCTAAGTCATTTTCAGCCTGGAGGGACTTCCCAGATGCAGTTATAGACATAGCATCCTTGTGCTCATCTGATAAGGATGATTGACCATGAAGCTCTAAGAAGGGCTCTTTTGAGAAATAAAGGTCTCTGTGTTACATGGTCTCAGTGTCTGGATCATTAATTTCAGCTGAGTCTTGTCTGTTTCTGGCTGCTTAATTATTTAATCCTTTCATCAGTCCATTCATCTATTATCTATACTGCCTATCTGTCAGGGTCATGGTGGGAATCTGGAGCCAATCCCAGTAGACTTTGAGCGAGAGGCATGGTACACTCTAGACCATTCATACTCACATTCACCTCTACGGACAATTTAGAGTAGCCAGCTGACCCAATCCACGTGTCTTTGGACTGTGGAAGGAAACCAGAGCACCCAGAGGAAACCCACATAGGCATGGAGAGAACATATAAACTCCACACATTGGTCTCAGTTGGCCGCAAGGTTCAAATACAGAAACTTCTTGCTGTGAGGCATCAGTGCTAACCACTGCACTACTGTGCCACCCACATTTTTTCCCTTATTTTATCATGACAGTTTCATATAAAACCAGTTAAAAGAGTTTTATTAGTCCACTAGCTTGTTGGACAGTTGACAGTTTCTGTCACGTAAGAGCGATAGACAGATGTAAGTGCAGGAAGATTTTTATTGAAAACACGTTAACAAACAGATCCAAAACAGAGACAAAGGCAGCATCGAAAAACAGGCAGTGGTCGAGTGAGGCACAGACAGGACATCAGAGGTAATGCAATACTCACAGTCCAAAAACACAAACAGGGTCAAAATCAGAGAGGCGATACAAAATACAAGGCTTTTGCAAAGTCGACATGTTACTGAGAGTCCTTATATGTATGCACTGTAATTGAGCTCTAATCAGGAACAGGTAGAGCCTAATTAGTCGCAATGACTTGCACGTGCTTTGCAGTCTGTGGCTGTGCACTCCGAGCTCCAAAGCATGTGGACGTGAAAGATGTAACCAGACAACTGTTTGACATTTCAAGTTTGATATTCAATCGTAACTATATAGTAATGATGTAAAGTGAAAGCACTGATTCACTGCTGTTCACCAGACACCCAGCAGAGTCACACCATAAATATGTCATTGTGTTGTTTCCGGCGCATGGCATGCGGTGGCAAAGGAAGGAATAAATATGTATTTGTAACTGTGATGTGTATCTTATTATTAGTGTCACTGTCGCAAGACAATGCAGCAATTTACTGATGCGAAATACACAACACTACACAATTTGATGGTTCATATGCTAAAATATTATTATTCTATTCAGGTTTATTTTGTGCCCTTGCAAATATTTTGCTCATACACTCATCAGGAGCTCCGCTTTTAGGCAGTGTTTAAAAATCTACATTATACAATACTTGGTATCAATATGAAAGGCAAAATTAACTTAGCATAACAACACTACCACCTTATCTATTGAGCTTTCATTTTTTTGTGTGTGTAGCTTAATCAAATTGCCTTTGTTTGGGAATCAGACAGCACAGAATTCTCAGAGCATTATCAGACACTGATCAGACAATTAAAACATACAGTATGAATAGGAAACTCATGACACACCAACATCACAGGTGAGATGTCTTGAAATTAATGAAAATTGTGATCATGACTAAAAGGAGTTTAATTTCATAGCCATAATAAGGATGCTAAACTAACACTGCCTTTTCTCATTTCTTTCTGACACTCATGCACACATATGAAAGCCTAGGTCAGCATTTTCTTCACCCTCCAGCTAAGTAACCTTGATTTACGATGGCTACAGGCAAACATCTAGACTTCCAGGAAGAATAAAAGATTGGTCATCTTAATTTTATTTCACTTTCACAGAGGCAGTGTAAATATAGGTTTCCATATGAAGCAGTTATTTTCTTTATACTGTAAGAAATTGCAATGTCGTCTGGAAAAGTGTGATCTGAATCCAAACCCCTCACAGTCCTTTCCCCCATGGTGTAAAGCTGATAAACCATTACAGCCAATGTCTCAGTAATCCTAGTCACAAAAAGTTCCTCACTTCTGGCAAGGAAGCTATGCAAATCATCGTATGGGATCAAGAAGAGAATAAAAAGAACCATCTCAGTCAAAAGTGTGTGTGTGTGTTCTATCCACATTCACTGGACATGAGCAATCAAGCGCTCTGATTGGCTACTCTACTACTAGGATATCAACTCCATATACCATGAGTAGACAAAAGCAAAATGGCGGAGCGTGTTGCTGAACCAACCGAGGACGAAATAAAAACTCTACTCAAAAACAAAACCCCCAAAAATACAAAAAAGCAACAAAATATGGAATAAAATTATTTGATGGTAAGAATGTCTCTTTTTTTATTTTTCAAGAGTTATTATTGTAGCATTTTTCACAAATTGGTCCTGTCATTTCCCCTGTTTGTTTACATTCTAAGCAGAAATTATTTTGTTGGATGTTTTGTATAAAGTTTTCATTTATCAAATTTGCAAAAGATGAAAATAAAAATGGGGCAGCATGGTGGTTACTGTCGCCTCACAGCAAGAAGGTCCTGGGTTCGAGCTCAGCAGCCGACAAAGGCCTTTCTGTATGGAGTTTGCATGTTCTCCTCGTGTCTGCGTGGGTTTCCTCCGGGTGCTCCGGTTTCCCCCCCCCAGTCCAAAGGCATGCAGGTTGGGCTAAT
>JAOBAM010000026.1:24187709-24198623 GCA_025212355.1 Notarius kessleri
GCAAACTCCACACAGAAAGGCCCTCGCCGGCCACGGGGCTCGAACCCGGACCTTCTTGCTGTGAGACGACAGTGCTACCACTACACCACCGTGCCACCTGGGTTTTGTCTTATTATATATTATTATACTATAACATAAGTAATAACAGGACCCAACATGTTACGTGAACGTTCCCGAACCTTAATTATTATATATACAGGACACTTTCTCGATGGAATAAAAACACGTGTTCTATTCCCTTCTAGCAGGTTTCATTCATTTGGTTTGATAGCATGCAATATAGTTAGCATATATCACTTATCCTACGTGCATTACGTTACTCTACCCAAGGGAGAATGAGCATTGACTATGGTTTATGATATTGCATGGTTGTCAAGACAACATGACGTCACACGTCAGAGCTGATGCAAATATTCAATGAGGATCTTTTCTGCTGCGCATGCGCAGAAGCATTTCTTTGTCCGCCAGGAAAGAGAAAGACGTGTTGAACACCTGAAAGGCTACCAAAACTTCATTAGATATTCTTCACACATATTTACAACAGAAATACATACCAATGGACATCAAAAAATTGGAAAAAGAGAGACGTCAGAGACGCAAAACTTCCGTGCTAGCGAGTGACTGTGACAATTTGTAAACAAACATGGCCACCAGGTTTACTTTGTTAAAAATGGAAGATCTTAAGAGGATTTTGGCTGCCAGGTCGCTCCACTGTGTGTAGTTGTCGATGTTGATTTTAAAAGTAACTAAGTAAATTAAAGAGGGAAATTAATACTTGAGTCTGAGTGAAAAATACTGTGGCGAGCGTGCATGGAAGAGTCTGGAGACAGAAATCTTAGTTTCTTGGTCGTTAGCCTGTGTTACTTGCTCTCGATAGCATTGGCTTGACTGCTTTATTAGCATTCGCCAACACTACTGATGAACACTACACCGGCTGGAAGGTGACTGCACTGCTGTGCTAATGGCACTGATTTGCGGGTAAGCTTGCACTGGCCTTTGAGAATGCTGATATGAAGAGAGTGTGTGTTTGTAGAATAATAATAAAGCTTTTTTCATGGTATATCACATATATTTCATTCAGCTAGCATAATATTGAACTTATCTTCGACTTGTTCAATATCATGTTAGCTGAATGGAATACAGTATATCTGGCATACCACTCAAAGCCAGCCAGTATTATTTAAGTAATAACCAGGTGAAGTCGAGGTTACTCCTCAGTGATATTCACTGAGACTGAGGCAGATGACTGTTTTAGTATAATTACACAGATTATTATTTTTTTAAATAATCATATTTAAAAAAAAATAAATAAAATCTTCAAAAGCAGCATCCAAACATAATAACAGCACAGTACAGATTTGTCACTTATCTACGCCGACTCACATAAAATACTTTGTTTTGAAACAGATAAATCACAATTCCACCTTCCCTTTGAATAGTTTTAGATCAAACTTCATAGCATCTTTAGAGCTTTTAGGAACAGCATTTTCTTTCATAATTTGCAATTCTTCCTCACTTATAGTGACGAAGCGATCGGCAGCCATTTTTCCGAGTCGCTCGAGGCAATTATCGAGAATTATTATACATACAGGACACTTTTTCGATGGAATAAAAACCACGTGTTCTATTCCCTTCTAGCAGGTTTCATTCATTTGGTTTGATAGCATGCAACATTGTTAGCATATCACTTACCCTACGTGTATTACGTCAGTCTACCCAATGGAGAATGAGCGTCGAGTATGGTTTACGATATTGCATGGTTGTCAAGACAACACGTCGTCACCCATCGGAGCTAATGCGAATATCCAATGAGAGAATTTTCTGCTGCGCATGCGCACAACTGTTTCTCTGTTCACCGTATTTCACGTAAAACTTCCGTACTTGTGAGCGACTGTGATAATTTGTAAACAAATATGGCCACTTGGTTTGCTTCATTCAACACAGAAGATTTTGTGAGAATTTTGAAAGAGAAAGACGAGTTATAAATCATAATAATGACTTTCATGGTATATCAGATATATTCCATTCAGCTAGACTCATCTTCAACTCATTCAGTATCATGATAGCTGAATGGAATATATCTGATATACCACTCAACGCCAGCCAATATTCAAATAGTCTGAATCTCTCAACCAATCAGCACGTGCAATTTTCTCTAAATCACCTCCCTATTTACACTAATAACCAATATGAAGCAGCACCTTAATGAACATGTTCAATGGCAAAATTCAGAACTGATGCTGAAAAGTAATTCCAGTACCTGAATCCATTCAGTCATGGATTGAATAAACAGTCAATATGGGTGCTTTTCATTAGCATTTAGACATCCACAAATTAATAAGTGTAATCTTGTCAACATTAATAAACCATGAATGCCAGCATTAAGTAATGTTAGTTAAACGTAAAGCATTATCAAAATTTCCTCGTTAGGAATAGTGAAGATTATAATGCAAACCCATTTCACTGTGACATCTACTCGATGGAGAGCTGGAAAAGGATCTTACTCTCCCCGAGCATGTGAGCAGGACAAACTCTGCACCCGCTTGCATTCATCCAGAACTTTGTACAAAACAAAACAGAGCGTCTGTCATGTTGCGCATACCAATGAGGCAATCGAGTATCAACACAGACAGCATGTTAGTTTAAGAGCGACCGTACAAACTCAGTGAGTGGAAATGCTCCTCGTGGCCAGCAGACAATAACAGAGAAGGAAGAAAATGTGCTCCCTTGGACGTATTTGCACAGGATCTAGTCAAAAAGCTTGGGTGCAGTTTACTTTTACATTCACTCGACTTAGCAATTCAAACAGCTCAGTGAGTCTTCTCTCCTATTCTTCCTCCGTAATGCTTAGCAAGCCAAGAGTCAGCCTTATATGGTAACCCAAGTCAGTGTGTTCAATAATTAACTAAAGTGAGAGAGGGGAGAGAAAGTGAAAGGAGAAAGACAGAGAAAGAGGGGGAGAAGTGACAGGAAGGAGGCAAGGCCCGTCTGCATACGACTGGCTCACTTCGGTTGATCATTCCGAGTCATCCGTATCAATTAGGTCTTTTAAAGTCAACTAAGGCAACTAGTGGTCAACTAGTAATAGTTCTATACACTCATTGGACACTTTAATAGGAACACCTGTACACCTACTCATTCATCCATCTGTTATCTGTAGCCGCTTATCCTGTACAGGGTCGCAGGCAAGCTGGAGCCTATTCCAGCTGACTATGGGCGAGACGTTGGGTACACCCTGGACAAGTCGCCAGATCATCGCAGGGCTGACACACCGAGACAACCAACCATTCACACTCCGTCAATTAAGAGCCACCAGTTAGCCTAACCTGCATGTCTTTGGACTGTGGGGGAAATCAGAGCACCCAGAGGAAACCCACACGGACATGAGGAGAACATGCAAACTCCACACAGAAAGGCCTCCGTTGGCCACTGGGCCGGAACCCAGAACCTTCTTGCTGAGAGGCGACAGTGCTAACGACTACACCACCTGCTCATTCATGCAATTATATAACCAATCAGCCAGAAAAATCATGTAGATGCTGGCCAGCAGGAGCAGGGTAATGTTCACATCACCCATCAGAATGGGGAAGAATATGATCTCGGGTGATTTTTACCATGGCACAATTGCTGGTACCGGTATTTCTGTAATTGCTGATCTCCTTTTTAAACACAAATATCTCTCAAGTTTACTCAGATTTACTCTCAAAAAAATATAAATAAATCAATAAAAACATCCAGTGAGCAGAAGTTTTGCGGATAGAAACACCTTGTTGTGATCAGTCAATAGTGAACAGCCAAACTGGTTGACAGAAAGGCTACAGTAACTCCGATAACCACTCTGTACTATTGTGGTGAGCAGAAAAACATCTCAGAATTCACAACATGCCAAACATTGAGGTGGACAGACAACAACAGCAGAAGACCATGTTGGGTTCCACTTCTGTCAGGCAAGAACAGAAAGCTGAGGCTGCAGTGGGAACAGACTCACCAAAACTGGACAGCTAAAGTCTGGAAAAATGTAGCCTGGTTTGATGAATCTCAATTTCTGCTGAGGCACACAGAAGGCAGGGTCAGAATTTGGTGCCAAAAACATGAATCCATGGACACAAACCTGCCTTGTGTCAACAGTCCAGGCTGTCGGAGATTGTGCGATGGTGTGGGGAATGTTTTCTTGGCACACTCTGGTCCCATTAACACCAAATCAATCATCGCTTGAATGCCACAGAGTATTTGAGTATTGTCCCTTCATGGCCACAATTTACCAGCTTCTAATGACTCCTTCCAGCACGATAATGCGTCATGTCACAAAGTAAAAGGCGTCTCAAACTGGTTTCATGAACATAAGGAGTTCAGTGTTCTTCAGTGGCCTTCCCAGTCACCGGATCTGAATTCAATAGAACACCTTTGGGATGTGGTAGAACAGGAGATTCGCAGTATTAAATTGCACCTGAAAAATCTGTAGGAACTGCATGATGTAATCATATCAACATGGGCCAGAATCTCAAAGGAATGTTCCCAACATCTTGTGCAATCCATGCCATGAAGAACTGAGGCTGGTTTGAGAGCAAAAGGAGGCCCTACTCAGTATTAGTATAGTGTTCCTAATAAAGTGCTCAGTGTGCGTTTTTAGATTTTATTTCAGAGACGATATTACACAGTCGGACAAAGATACGAAGTTTATCTTTGAGTGACAAACGTATTCAAAAGTGAGCAAAGCAATAGAGTGAAAATATTTTTCAACACAAGAAGATAAACTTCATATCTTTGCACTACCTGTAAATGTTCTTCACATTTTATGGACACCCACAAAAAACAAACAACTTAAAAGAATTTTAATTTCGAATCGGTTCACCATTTAGACAACGCACGTCTAATCAGCAGGAAAACACTGGGAGTGACATCATCGGAGTGAAATATCGGGAATTATTATACATACAGGACACATTTTCAATGGAATAAAAACGTGTTTTAGTCCCTTCTAGCGGGTTTCATTCATTTGGTTTGATAGCACGCAATATCGTTAGCATATCGCTTATCCTACGTGTATTACGTCACTCTACCCAATGGAGAAGGAGTGTTGAATATGGTTTACGATATTGCATGGTTGTCAAGGCAACATGACGTCATACGTCAGAGCTGATGTGAATATTCAATATGAGAGTTTTCTGCTGCACATGCGTAGAAGCATTTCTTTGTTCACCGGGAAAGGGAAAGATGTGTTGAACAATTGAAATTGACAAGAGAAAAACATACCAATGGACACTGAAAAACTGGAAAAGAGAGAGTGTATAAAAAATAAAGGCTTTTTTCATGGTATATCAGATATATTCCAATTCATTCAGAATCATGCTAGTTGAATAGAATATGTCTGATATACCACAAAAAAAAGCCAGCAAATATTATTTAAAATATTATAGTGTTACATACATAAACTGCAGTTTGCGTATTTTGTGAGAATGCTACAAATGTTAAGATGGACATTCAAGTTAGAACTGTGTATTCGATAATTTTTATTGAGGGTACTCATTTGCCAGGGCTGGATTTAGAGCACAAAAAGAAAAAAATAAAGAAAAAAAAGGGAGGGAGGGGGTGTTTTGGGCCACAAATTAAACTTTTATCTATATTACTGTATATTGGCACTACATTCTTTATAGTGGAAAATTGGGGGGGGGGGTCCATGATGTATGATTGAACTTTTAATGGTAAAATACTTTCTCAAAACCAAATATAAAATTTGACCCAGTTATCTTCATGCTGTAGAATGAGGAAACAGCTTAGGTCTCAAATTAACCAAGAAATTTTGACATTACGGGGGGCTATGTAATGTCATCATTATACATTAATACAAGATGTTAAAGAAATTAAGTGGACTTTAGCTTAAAAAAAACATGTTAAAGTTGTAATATCAGTCCGTTGGGCCATTTCCCTACGCGGCCATACTGAATTAGCTAAATACATGGAGATGAAAACGATGGTGGCGCTGCATGATGCTGTGTGACGTAGGATTCCGCACGTCTTCCTCATTCCGTCCTGGATCTAAGACGTTTGGCCGAGTGGCTTCATCAAGTAAAGCAAGAAAACTTTACTTCTGGAAAAAGCAGCAAATTGTGCAGTGAGCATTTTACAGAAGATTGTTTTGTGGAGGACTTGTATGAAAAAAAAAAAAATCACTGGGAAGAAGCGAGACACGAGACAGAAACGACAACTGAAGCCAGACGTGATCCCGACTTTGTTTCACCACAAAAAACTCCCATGTCATGCATCAAACACATGGAAGATAAGCAGGGAAATAAATATATTTTTTAAACTAACTAGCCACAACTTTATTCTGATGCCTTTTCTAATCCTGCATTGCCATAATTTTTGTGTAGAAATGCAAACAAATTGACCGAGAAGTCACGCTAGACCATAAATATTATACTATAATCTCATATAGCATGCACTTGTACACCTCCACTGTGCTCGCGGAAAATTACATCACGCACGATGGAGTTATGGAGGCCTCCCTGACAAAAAAATAGCCTCATCTATTTTTATCATTTCAGTGATTATATCATTAAGAACAAATTCACCATGTAGCTTTTTAAAAAAAAATAGATAGATAGATTTGCAAGATATTTTCTTTAAAAGTTCTCAACTTATCATATATAGAACCCTACAAGTGAGTGTTTCCTGATCAGAAAATTCCAGGTTGAAGCCTTTTACGGAGCTAAAATCCTTAAGGAACTGCTGAAGAACCCCCCCCCCAAGAGTGCACCTTTATTCAGGATAAACCCCATAATTTATTATTCATAAGTCAATCTCACAGTCCACCTCCAAAATAAATATGGATAAAATGGTGAGATGAGAATGGTTACAGTTCTTCCTCAGATACACTGTCAAAAAAAATAAAACGAGTCAGTGGCCCAAAACCCGTCCATGACTGCAGTTGGTTACTCCTTAAGGTGATGGAGGTCAGCAGGTCGAGCCAATGTCCAGGCACTTTAATACTCGACTCACTGATCTCCCATTAGAGCGAACACAAGACCTACAGGATCAGTCTGCTTAGATTGCCAGACACCTTCACAACGCAGCCCAAAGCCACATCGTCCAATATCAATTGTGACGGTTTATTCAATTTTGGTGTCTACAATTGACACTTTCGGCCCATATAGATTTTTTTTCACCCTCGGCAGTCGTCCTCAAGGTGATCACCGTGCTGCACTTGCGTTTTCTTAAGCCTAACTCATACTGACATCCGTGGCTTAAACGATATCGATTTCTGCACATGGAAGGATGCCTCCTGCTGCTCCTCTCCTCTCTGGTCCGCTCATCCCTGTCTCCCTACTGGCTGAGTGTGATCATTAACCACTACATGCTACATAGGGGTTTAATAGAGTGCATGGACCATCACAAGAGAAAGGAAAAAAAAAAAAAACGAGGAGAGGTCGAGGAAAGGAGAGGAACAAATTATGATAAGGATAAGCCTAATAGTCAGATGAGGATGCTGTAGTTAGTTGTTGAAAATAAGGTAAAATGGGTGTCAAGTTCATAATTAAACATGCCGCAGAGCCCAGAATGACCTCCATATGGTTGCTTTTAGCCACATTAAGGTCATATTAATTACAGGCCAGAATGACCTGCATGTGGTTACTTTTAATCTAAGTGGCGTGTTCTGGCCTGTGCAGTGTTCCCTGATTCACACCCAACAAGTGTGTGCATGTGTGTGTTTTCCTGATGTTGGAGTGTAGCACGAGCTGCAGACTGAGAAAGAGATGATAAAGGAAAGAGAGAAGAGAAATGGTTTGGGAAATGGCCGTGTGAAATCAAACAAGTGAAGCACGTCGGAGTGTGAAAACTAGCGCCGCTGCTAAACTGCGTTAATCACTGCACACACTGAGTCATACAACACACACACATTCCCTTTCTCCCTACGACGGCCACATTAATAAAACAGTGACCCGTCTCTCTCAGGAGCGCCATGGCACAACTAATAGCCCCCCTCATAGCCCGCATGCCGATTTAGGAGTAGTCCCACGACGCCGGGTGTCCACTTAAACAAGCAGATAATGACAAAAGGGTGTGTGTGTTGGGGGTTGCCACCCATTATGGTCTGGCCCTCATAAAACTCCAGTCAGGCCAAGAACTGTGCCCTGTATACTCACTGCCATACCGTACAACTGTGTCGTTTATTATTTAGACACTTAACCTGTATATCTATCTATCTATCTATTGCTACACACAGTGTGCAGGTTTCAACGCGCGTGTTTGCTTGTGTTGATTCAGAATGATCCGTACATCCTGGTCAAAGTCTCAGATAACCTAAAGCAGTCCACATAATGAAATGATGCCATTTGTTGGATTAGTTTGTTTTATCTGCAACCGGGGTCGCGGGGGTGAGCTGGCACCTATCCCAGCTGACCATGGGCGACAGGCAGAGTACACCCTGGACAAGTCGCCAGCTCATCGCAGGGCTGACGCACAAAACCATTCACACTCGCGGTCAATTTAGAGCCACCAATTACCCGAACCTGCATATCTTTGGACTGTGGAAGGAAACCCACGCAGACTCTACATAGAAAGGCCCTCGTCGGCCGCTGGGTTCGAACCCATAACCTTCTTGCTGTGCCGCCCTTGTTGGATTGGTAGGACAAAACGCAATTTTATCCATGCATAATTTGAGACCTATAGCATACATAATATAAAGCAAGCTTAGGAGGAGTGCACTCAAGGCCTAGAGGCTGAATAGATTTGGAAACCAACCGACTAATAAATTAATGAACACATTTTATTTATGTATGATGGTGAGGCCAGGTTTTTTTTTTTTTTCCTGCACTAGAAAGATATTAGTTGCTGTTTATGATGTTTGAAACAGCTTATTAGGATATGAGTGAGGACTAACCCCGGGTTGAGTGTGCACTGTGGAAGCTCCTTGCACTTTAATACAAAGAGACAGGATGTAAATGCGAGCTGCTGTAAAAGCAACGCATCCATAAACGTGTCGTAAAGCGTCCCAGCCGTCCACAGTGGATGAGATGTGGCGTTTATGAGTCTGCACTGATGCTCAGCAGACTCTTTCTGCTTCAGCACTAAGAGAAGCTCCTCTCTCTCTCTCTCTCTCTCTCTCTCACACACACACACACACACACACAGGGTGAGTGGTGGAGGCGCAGCTCAGGCTCCAGGCGATTCACAGGATCTCGAGCTACTACAGGGAAAGCAAAACAGTCTGATCCAAACCTCTGTCTTGCCTTCTCAGGTCTTACCTTTTGTTCATGGAGTTCCAGTAGATTGGATCCATGTTCGTGGCTGTGATTCCGAGTAAATCCACCAGTAAGATGAGGAGAAATCCCAGCGTTTGCGCACAACTCGGACTCGCCATTTCAAGCCCACAGCCCACTCTGAGATCCCTCATGATGGAGAAAAGCAGATTCTCCAACAAAACACAGTAAAGAGGAAGCGTTTAGGAACAAAGCCTGAAGCTCAGGGAGGCTACAGGGGAATCCGTCAGTGCGTTAAGGCGCAATGTGTCCGCATGGAGAAGAACGCAAAACCACTCACTCACACACATACATATACACACACATACACACACACACACACTCACACAAGGTTTATTAATACAGGAGTCTGGATTATCCGCTTTGAGATGAAGCAGATTAAAATCCCAGTAAATATTGTGCGCACTTTACGCACAGCACTAGTCTAGGCTTGATGATCTTTCCTCAAAAGTGTGTGGTCAGTCGTGGAAAGAAAACTCCACTAGCAGCAGCATGGATCGTGACCCAAAGTCCAGTTTTAATCCGTCAGATTTAGTCTAATCTAAACGTTCAATTTCACTGGAGGAACAATATTCTGCGCGCTTTTCTTCCAAGAAGAGATGAAGGATGCAGCAGCAACAAAAAAGAAACAATGAATATCAGATCAAAGCAGATGGAGGTGTGCGTAAAACGCAGCCTCGCAAAGTTACATTCTCAGAGCGAAAAAGCGCGCTGGGATGGAGCCTTTCTTCTCCTCCTCCGCCTCCTTATTGCTCTCTTCTCCTCTCTCCTTTCACTCTCTCCGGCTCCTTCTTGCGCACTGGATTTCCACGCACCCGATCTCAGATGTGGACATGTGAATCAAAAGTAAAAATAATAATGAAACAAAATATTAAAACCTTTGCGCAATGATCGATGCCCTTTAATAGAGGCGCAACACGCAGAACCCGGGTGCGCGGTGAAGTGGTGCTGGTGCTGCTGGATGGCTGAATCCCGGTGGGTTATGGCTTTAGGAGAGCGCTTCGTGCTCCTGTCTCCTTCACTTGCTGCTGAAAAGCCTTGTGGTGAGATTTGTCCTCGTTCGCTGACAGACTGACTTGTTGGAGAAAAGGAGAGGGAGGGGAAAACCGGGGGAAAGCCCGATCTTCCGGCCGCACTAACGCACTGGATGTTTCTTGTGGGGATTATTAAACGGAACATGAGGCGGTTATCCAGCCTGCTCAATTCTTACAACCCCTATTATTATTTTCTTTTATTATTCTTATTCTCCTCCATCCTGAGAATCCACACGGGCACGTCCAAAACCATATACTATACTGTATTACAGAACGAAATAACGCGTCGGAATTATAGCGTTAGTGCGCCCCCTGGCGGACCCACAGGAAATAGCGCACGTCATGTCATAGCCTACTTGTTAAGAACAACTTTATTCATTCAGCACACGCTTGTGAAATTCCTCTCTGTATTTAACCCATCTGAAGCAGTGAACACACACCTGAGCAATGAGCACACACATACCCCGAGCACTGGGTAGCCATGCTAACAGCACCCGGGGAGCAGTTGGGAGTTAGACAAGTCAAGTTTGTATGTATAGCGATTTTTAACAATAGACATTGTCCCAAAGCAGCTTTACAGAATCTGAATGACCCAAGACATGAGCCAATTTTATCCCTAA
>JAOBAM010000026.1:24440448-24447948 GCA_025212355.1 Notarius kessleri
CTGTATATATATATATATATGCACGTGTGTGCATGTGTGTATATACACACACATTGACAAGCCATTGTACCCCTAAAGGTACTATAATGTACTTTGTTTTCTGAGAGTGTACATAGCCACACATAAATTAACATTTTTGGTATAACGATGCCACCACACTGTTTGAGTTGCCTCATTTGGAAAGAAATTTAGCTTGTCGATCTTTCAGATTTCTTTTCCCCTGATTATGGCTTTGTTGAAATCAGACGTTAGAATTTTATAAGCAACTGATGCAATTATTCTGGTTTCTGATTGCAGATAATTGCACTTAGCAGACATATTAAAAACCTAGCTAGTTACAACATCATAGACTTGCTAATCACATCAATTCGAATCAAGGGAAGGATTGAAAACCATTGACTAAAAATCTATCCTTTTCAGTAATTTCTGCTCAAATGGATTTTTTTTTTTAAATTCAGCTGTGTTTGATTCAACAGGTGTGGTTCCTGTCACCATTGTCACAGTATGCAAACATGAACACAGAAGAGATAGTACTGTATCAATAATTGTGCTGTCTCCTGCCACTTGTAAAGAAAATAATCATAAAGGGAGCATGGGGCAGAGTGTTTTCTAACACAGTTGGGCTCTTTTATCACTATTCACATTTTTGATCTCTAGGTGCAATAAAATCTCTACAGAGCTAAATTGGGCAGTGAACATACTGCCCCACAATTGTGCAACATCTTGAAAGGTTATCAAAATTATTGGAATATTTTACACTCACCAGCCACTTTAATAACAACTTGTTCTTGTTTCTAAGATTCCTGTTCTTGGTTGGCAGGTAGTGGAACCCAATGTGGTCTTCTGCTGTTGCATGCTGGTTTTCTGCTGTTACATGCTGCTTTTCTGCTCACCACAGCTGTAAAGAGTTGCTACGAGTTGTTATATCCTTCCTGGCAATTTGAACCAATCTGTGCCGAGTTTCCCAAAAGCATCATAGCACAACGATCATTGTTAAATGGTAGAGTGAGCAGCACAATGAACACTCTCTCTCCTAGTTAAGATGCTCTTAGCGTTAAGATGCTTTTGGGAAACCCACCACTGGCCATTTTCCTCTGACCTCTCTTATCAACAAGGCATTTCCTCCCACAGAACTATCACTCACTCAATGTTTTTTGCTTTTTTCACACCATTCTGTGTAAACTCTAGAGACTGTTGTTTGTGAAAACCCCAGGAAATCAGCAGTTTCTGAAATATTCAAACCAGTCCATCTGGCACCAACACCCATACCACAGTGAAAGTCACAGAGATCACAATTTTTCCCATTCAGATGTCTGAAGTGAACATTAACTGAAGCTCTTGATTTGTATCTGCATGATTTTATGCATTGTGCTGCTGTCAAGGGATCGGCTGATTAGAGAACTGCATAAAATCACAGGTGGATGGATGTTCCTAATAAAGTGGCCAGTGAGTGTATATCAGTCAAATAGCAATATTTGAAAAATAATTTCTCACTTAAAAGAGGTAATTAGTATTTCAACAGAATTTAAAATGCTCCAGGTTATGAATGAGGACTTTATGAACATTAACATTTGTTGAATTTTAGTGCTCCACCTGCCATGATGGATTAAGCACCACTCACAGTAGTGTGTGTGTGTGTGTGTGTGTGTGAGAGAGAGAGAGCACAGTTATTTTGCTGGTGTGTACATCCTGTAACTAATAATATAGTGTAAAGTCCTATAATTGTCTATTTACAAATTCAACATGAACTTCAATTAACTTGTAATTTTAAAAAATCTTGAAAGGATTCAAAAGTACACAAAAGTAAAAGCGGAAAATCCACTTCTCGATAATTAATCCACTTACTGTTTGCTAGTTTGCATGGATCAGCATCAGACTGGTTTCAACATTAGACTGGTTTCCCCCAAAATAATGAGCTTTTTTATGTTATTTAAACAGAAAGGATACACTACTGTATATGGCCAAAAGGTTGTGGACACCTGAACACCACCCATATGTGCTTTGTAAACCTCTCATTCCAGATTTAGTCCTACTTTGTTGTGATAATAATCTCCATTCTTCTGGGAAAGATTTCCACTAGATATTGGAGCATGGCTGTGAGGATTTGCCCATTCGGCCACAAGAGCATTAGTGAGGTCAGGTGCTGATGTCAGGCAAGGAGTCCTAAGGCATAGAACTAAAGCTCTTCTTTGCGTTGAGGTCAAGGCCACTTGAATACTTTCACTTCAACTTTGACAAACCATGTCTTATTGGAGCTCACTTTGTGCACAGGGGCACTGGAGCCAATTTGGAGCCAAGTGTGAGTCATAAACATAAAATGTAATTTATAAGAGTCAACAAAGTCACTTAGAATCACAGTTTTGTTGGAAAGTGATATTGCAACATAGATTAACCTTAGCTATTTTGAGCAAAATGAGCAGCTGGTAATGAATTAGGACTGAGACTAATGACTAAAGAATTAAAACGAAAAGTAAACAATATTTTATGACCTAAATTGTACTGTCCCCTGAATAATTCTTCACACCAGCTTGAGTCATTTGGAAATATTTCATACAGAATTTATTTGGAAAAATATTAAGTTGATTTTCTTCATGAACAACACTTATAAAACAATTCCCGTAAGATTTAACGCCACAATTAAATACATTACTGTTGGAAAACAGTCACTATGACACGAAGTGCCTTATATACAATATACAAATTTGCAAAATGAGAAAAAAAAATTAAATTATATCTGGGTTAACTTCACAAAAACCCCAAAACAAATGAAATCACAAATAGCATTTAAATAAAAACAATATTTCAGCGTAAAAATCACATCAGTAACTGAACAGTTTTGATGGCGGTGTTTTTCCTCTCCTGACCTGTGTAACGGGTCAGAGATAGACACTGCAGTCAGTGCATACTTATATGCAGTAATTACATTTGAATGTTAAATACATTTTTTAAAAAAAAGCAACCCTCCATAGTGCAATGAGGTTTAAAAAAAAGAAAAAGAAAAAAAAAAACCTCCCTACAGGAACTGCAAACAAGTTCATCTGACACATTCCTGGGAAATAAACTTTGAGAGTGCGAGCCAGTATGGCTCAACATCCTTTTTCTGCAGTCACTGTGCTTACTTCAGTTGAGAACCAGCTCATTCTGAATTTCACCATGAACATAAGACCCACAGCAGCAGTCACAAGAAGGAAACCTTCCCTCTGGTTTGAGCAGCATATACTGGAGTAAAACCTCCTGTAGAGCAAGACGAGCTACAGCTCTGTTGTGGCATTATACCTGCAAAAAAGAAACGATAAATTCAGTTTTCTTTTAGTTGCCAGAAGATGTGCAAACTTCCATACTGTATTTGTAGGTGACTTGCAAGTTACTTAGAGATAAACTCACCTCAGTTGCAATAATACATTCATCCTTTTCATCTGATATTACAAAGACAGACTGGTACTTTGTGTCTTTGCATGCAGCTTCTGGACTTTTCTCTGACATCTCACTAAAATTCAAAGATAAAAAAGTTAGGTACAGATTTGGAAACCCAACTGATAGAAAGATTCCCGTCAAGCACAACTGATTTCTCTGACAACATTTCAGGATTAATCACCTTTTTAAATGTTTTCTATGTCTTTCTTCTGAGTCAGAGTCAAGAGCTTCACATTTTACATCATTTTTCTCCAAGTCCTCTTTTCCAATCTCCTCTTGCTTAAGCTCATGAACAAGATTGTAATCCACTAATGAATAGCGAGACTTGTAACCTTTCTTTTCTACACCTGTGGCGTCACTCTGAAAGTCCACCTTCTTGTTGGTGTTCTTCACTTGCGTCGTGCCTATAACGCTGACGGTCAGGTCCTTCTCTCGACTGCAGTTGTTGGTCAAGTTGTTCATGGTCTCACTTTCAATATGACTCTCAGCTTGCTGACTACTCTGCTGTAGTTTTATGCGGATGTACACGACCAAGACAGCGCACCCAAGCAGGAGCAAAAGCACCAAAATAATCCCGGCACAAACTGCCGTCCATGGAAATAAGTTGTCCTCCTCATCGTCAGAGTACCTTTTATCAGCTCCCTCTACAACAGGCTGTCCTTGAGGGTTTTCAGGAAGCAAGAATTGACAGTTACGTCCTCCGTATCCAGGAATACAGGCACACACATAGCGATTATCCCTTTCATGACATGTAGCTCCATTGTGGCAAGGGTTATGTGCACACTTATTAACAGGCAGGCTACAGTTCTTGCCAGCGTATCCAGGTGGGCAGGTACAGGTGTAGTCATTGACTCCATCTTGGCATGTTCCTCCATTCTGACAGGGGTAGCCAGCACACTCATCAATATTGTCATCACAGTGTGTGCCTGTAAAACCCTCTGGACATTGGCAGAGATAGGAGTCCACAAGGTCTAGGCATCGGGCGCCTGAGAAAGATTTGAAATAAGAGATAGTAGATAAACTGATTCCGATGCCACTAAACATCCAAAACTGAAATCAATTTTTGAATCATTTCAAATAAAATTGAGCATTAGTATACCATTTGAGCATGGATTGGAACTGCAATGATCAATCTTCTTTTCACAATTAAAGCCAGCGTAGCCTGTGGGACACTGACAGAAGTATCCTCCATCAGGATTGTCGACACACCGTCCACCATTGAAGCAGGGACCATCAGCACAAGTCATGGCACTCAGTTCACAGTTTCTTCCATAGAAGCCAGGAGGACAGGTGCAACTATATGTGTTCTCAAGATCCTGTGAAACCAAAGGAATTACTGCATAAGGACAAGGTGTTTTGAGAAATAGGTTTGAAGAGCTTAGTGTCTTGATGTCAAATCATCTTTATGGTCAAACCTCAAATGTATCACCTTGAGCACAATAATACTTACAGTGCAGCTTCCTCCATTTCTGCAGGGGCTGTCAGAGCACTCATTCACCTCAATCTCACAGCTCGCCCCAGTGAAACCAGGCTTGCAGGTGCATGTGTAGCTGCCTTGACCAGTGTTAGTACAAGTGGCTCCATTCTGGCATGGTTTATGGTGTGTGCAGTAATTAAGATCTGAAACACAATGCAAAGTATTACTCTTCCAGTTCCATATTCTGCAAAAGGTACCAGGTACCACATGTTGCTGATGCATAAATGCAATGTTGAAACCATTTATAAACAAGATTAACCTTGGTTGCAGAAGAGGCCACCCCAGCCCTCTTGACAGTTGCACTGCCATGGTTGCTGACAGGTGCCATGTAAGCAACCAGGGTAACGGATACAGTTGTCACAGTATTTTCCACTGAAGCCCACCCTGCATCTAAAGCAACACAGAAAACAGATTAGGATTCATCCTCTTGTGCAATAAAACTAGTTCAATTTTCATAAAACTTTTATACTTACTTGCATTCACCAGGTTTGTCACAAAACCCATGCTCCTCATCACAGCCTGGGAGACAAATTGCTACAGAGAGAAGAAAATCGATAAATGAATTGTGGCATACAACTATCTTTGACACAAGATGCCTGAATGATAACTTGCGTCAAAGATGTTATGAGCTGCCACAACTCATCATCATCCTTTGGCCTCGGCTGAGGTAAACTGTCTAACGTTTTTCCACACATTCCTTTCAGGCATTGCAAATTTCAGGTCCTGTACTCCACAGGATACTGGAATCGATGTACAGGACCTGAAATTTGCAATGCCTGAAAGGAATGTGCGGAAGAACGTTAGGCGATTTACCTCAGCCGAGGCCAAAGGATGATGATGATGATGATGATGACTTGTGGCAACTAGTAACATCTCTGATGCAAGTTATCATTCAGGCACATTTGCCAATCATTTCCGAAACAAATTCAGTAATTCATTCTGCTGTGGGCTAGAATGGATGTGTAGGTGCCTGAATGTGAATGTGCCCCATGTGTAGGTGCCTAGAAAAACATGCTCCTGTCATCACCCTGGGAAAAAGACCCTGCTCTGCTTAACACACTCGAACTCGTACAAAAGATTTACAAACAAAAGCCTCCTTTTCTTCAACCGGTGGGTCAGAAGTTCCTTTTTTCACTTTGTTCATCCAGCCCCCTCCCCATAATGTCGCAGAGATAAGGGTGGACAGCTGGTGGACACGCTGCTAGTGCAGGACAGCTGCTGTATTGTCTTCTCTCACTCAGCAGCTGCCCGCTTCTAACAATACATCATCGTGCTGAGCCAATCAGCGCTAAGCGCTCCGCCAAACAGCCAATCAGGTCAAGACTTCAGTCCATGGCACGCGTGCTATTAGTATTATTTAGCTAACGGCTCTGTTTTGAATTACATGTCGCAAGGAGCACTTCCGCACTGAGGGAGGCAAATCATTTGATGCAAGATATTAGAGGAATTCTCACGTGATAAATAGGTGTTCAAAATTACAGTTCCCCCAAATACTTACGTTCTGTGCAGTATTGGCCTTTCCATCCTGAATTACAGATGATTTCTCCACGCTCTCCGCATGTGAAGTGGCCAAAGGCGTCGTCTCTTGGACGGCAAAACACCGAGCAGCCTTCACCATAGTAATGTTCATCACACACAAATCTGTACGAGTACTTCAGCTCCGTTCTCCCAGCCATTTGGAGATCTTGGGACCACTCTTCTCCGACCGTCAAGTGCCTCTGGGTCGTCATACGACTGATCAGACGTTCTGGGTTTTCTTGGACACAAAGTGATGTGTTAATTCTTGCATCCAGCCCTGACATTGTTACTGTTTTGAAACTTTTAGCTGGTCTTACCGGTTGATAAATCCTCAGGAGAATCTGTATGCAGCGCCTCGATAATTAGTGAAAACGTCCCCTGTGAGGTAAGAAAGGAAGTTAACTTAAATGATGAAGTTAAAAAACAAAACAAAACCCTGTGTTGTTTATGTTTATGTTCGGGCTATGGAGACATTCTTACAGTAGGAATCCTGGTGTCTACTGGAAGCTGAGGACAAATGAAGGTGTGATAACGCTGGGGTTCATGCTGCTTCACACTCAAGTGCACTAAAATGAAAGCTTTCGGAAGTTCATGCTGAGCTGGCAATAATATAGCTACCATCTCTAGGGATGTAACATTTCCATGCCTTTGAAGACCTTCAGCACTTCAACAGCTACTAATTTAGCTTGCATTAGAGTATAACTGCTTCATCACCTCAGTGTAGAGAAATCTCTGAACCTACTCACCGGCCATGTAAATCCAAAAGGGAAGCGCACTGGGTTGGTGAAGGTGCTGTCTGAAAGACTTTCAGGAACTTGAAATGAGTTTGATCCGAGAACAGGGGTAGTAATTCCGCCATAAGTGCACGGAGGCTCTGGGGACACGTTTGCCTGGTAATGCTTGAGACAAATCCTAAAAAAGGTTTTGCATTCACACTGCTGAATCACTGGCAAGGATCCTCCTTTACAGCAGTTAGTGTTAGCTGTTATTCCTTTCTTATTGAGAAATTCATGCAACTTCAACTCAAAAACCCCAGAGCATAAAATCTGAAAAAGAAAAAATATATATAAATATAAATATATAGGCGACAC
>JAOBAM010000026.1:27533218-27548136 GCA_025212355.1 Notarius kessleri
GAAATTTGTTCCAGAAAAAAATAATTGACGCTATAATAATAATAATAATAATAATAATGATGATGATGATGATGAGGAACATAAATAAATAATATTAAATACACAGTTAACGCATGAACAAATTTCTTTACTTCAAAGTAATTATAAATACAAATGAATGAAAACATGAAAAAGGGATAAATAAGAAAGATAAGTGACTGGCCAAACAAACAAAATACTTTGCAGTGTCTTCTAACATGGATTGATGATGATGATGATGATGATGATGATTATTATTATTACCTTCAAGAAAGAAAATAATAACTAAATAAGCAAAACAAACATAAGTAAACAAACAAACAAACAAACAAATAAATCAGGTACCAGGGCTTAACTAGCCCAAAGGGATCAATAAAATTTTATCTAACTATTCATATCTTAATATTTCAAATTACTTCAAATTCATATTATTCATTAAGCTATCTGCCTATCTTAAACACAATTAATTAAATAATTGAATAAATAATTAAATAAAGAAAAATATAACTAAATAATTAAATAAAAAATAAGGAAGATACCGAGCAATTCATAGGACTTTTATACAGTCATTAATCTCTCTCAACGTTGATCTGAATAAATAAATAAAAAGATGCGAGTATGCAACAAGTCACAGTACTTTAACACGTTCATCCAGCCCTTTACTTTCTGTCCTGTCTGTATTTCTAACACCGCAGCTCTAATTTATTTTTATTTTCCGTTTCTCCATCAGCGTTAATTTCTCCTGTACACCTGATCACATGCCTCAGCGCTGGTACTGTATCCACACCATGACAGAGTTGTGACTTTTCAAGGTTATCATCAATCACACGACATCTGAAACACCAACATGTAACGAGACAGATGGCCACGAGAGCATGGCGTGCGCTAAAATAATCTTGACGCAAAACACAGACGCGTTCACTTGCTCACGCACACATCTGCGGATTATAATTAACTCACCTGGCAACCCTGAGACGAGGTCAGAGCTGTTTTTTATGACTGGTGTCTGAGTGCAGGATCTGACGCTATCATCATCACTTCAGATGCCTTCGCTACCAAACGGTGATTTAATTTATCATCATTTGACTTCACGCTGATGAAGACGACACTGACTCTTACACTGCACAAGTATTCATCCCTCTTCAACTGTTCCACAGTGGGTTACATCCTGGAACTGCGATGCCACCACAGCGGAGGGATGAATACTTCACAGCGGGGATGGTGAGTTTGTGTAGAGTCAAGTCGATGAGGAACGACTGTTTATCGCTGCTATAAACGTGAGTGAGAACTGAGGAACTTACTCGGATGCTACGTGGATGTTCCACAACATCACAGTGCTTTTTGTAAGGATCTGTAATCGATTAAAGCATTCAGATTTTTTCTTGACTTCATACACTCACTGGCCACTTTATTAGGAACACCTGTACAACTGTTTGATGCGGTTCTCAGATCAGCCGATCCCTTGATGCATAAATCATGCAGATACAAATCAACAGCTTCAGCTAATTAATCTTCACAATGTTCAAACATCAGAACGGGGAAAAAAGTGTGATCTTAAAGTATGACTTTCGTTCACTGTGGTACGGGTGTTGGTTTGAGCCAGATGAGTATTTTTTGTTTGAGTATTTCAGAAGCTGCTGATCTCCTCCTGGGGTTTCACACACAACAGTCTCTAGAGTTTCACACAGAATGGTGCGGAAAACAAAAAACATCGAGTGAGTGAGCAACAGTTCTGTGGGTGGAAAAAAAAACAAAAACACCTTGTTGATAAGAGAGGTCTGAGGAAAATGGACAGATTCATGGTTCGAGCGTTTTTGCCAGGAAGGATATAGTAACTCATATAATCACTCTTTACAACTGTCATGAGCAGAAAAGCATCTCGGCATGCAAGAACAGGGATCTTAGAACCAACAAGTTTCTATTAAAGTGGCCGCTGAGTGAATTTTTACTCCACGGCATTTCAAAGCAAAGTATCCGACTTTACCCGTTTTGTGACTGGATTATTTTAGCAGAGGGCATCGCTCATACTCTCATACTTTTTAATTTTATTTTATTTAACACATCTCCCTCAGCAACCAGGCAGAAATAAAATGACCACAGGCGCAGGAATTGATCGGAGATTGGCCGATCTGGCTGGAAATAAAATCCCATCTGTGGAAGAGGAAATTACCCCAGAACCACATGTACCTTTAATCTGATCCGGATATGGGTTTTTATTCCAGTACTTTCTGCAGAACGTCCATTATTACTTATCCCTAAGAAGTCGGAGGAATTGGATTGGCTAAAATCCCAGAATATGACACACACTTTCAAATTAAAGCAAACCAATCATAGCGCACAGTATCTTTTAACGAGCCGAGAGAGAAAGAACGGGGGGAAAAAAAAAAAGCTGTCTATTTCCAGTGGCATCCAATCACACACATTCCTGCAACAACAACAACAACAACAACGATCGACAACCATCTTCAAGTGCTCAAGCAGAAAAATAAATAAAAGACTTTTAATTTAACTTGAGCAGCATGTCACCAAGTAATCAAGTCCCAGATTTTTCTATTTTATCCACCACTGATTAACTAGAAATGATGAAGGTGAAACATCTGAACGGTTTGAAATAAAGTCAGGAGTGAAGTAAGGATGTGTTATGCCAGGATTTCTATTCCTTCTGATCGGAGACTGGATTATGAGAACAACAACAGCAGACAAACCCAGAGGGATCAAATGGAATTTTAACACCATTCTAGAAGATCTTGACTTTGTAGATGACTTAGCGCTGTTATCATCCAAATTTAGTGACCTTGATGAAACAACTCAGAAACTTACAGCCGAGGCTGCGAGATTTGGGATGAAAATCAATCCTAAAAATGTAAGACCCTAAGATCCAACCAAGCAAAGAGCATCATCATCATCATCATCATATTCCCTTTGTGGAGTGTCCTCCTTAGGGTGCTTCTGCCTTAGTTGGAAGAATCCTATCAAGCAGTTGCAAGAAGCCTGATTTATCCATCATTATATGTCTTATCTGTTCTGTGTCCTAACCCAAAAGTTTTTTCAAATTTTGACTACTTAGAAGATCTTGTGTCGAACGGTAGTTGTTTTGGGAGTTCATCGTTGCCCATACGACATGTGTGTGCAATATCTCTTAACTGCTGTTTATGGCAGAATAGTTTAATGAGAAGGATCTTTGTTTTCTCACATAGGTCCGCATTAGATATTTCAAAGCTCCAGTCTATCTCTCCCTCGATATCTTTATCTTGATGATTATTTCTATGGGGTGCACTTTTGCGCTTAAATCCACCTTTTGCCATTTTACGGAGGAGGCCATGCCATTCAACTTCAATTTTACTCCTTTCTCGTGCATTTAACTGTCACGCCTGTACACTGTACAACAGCCTTGATCGAACACATGCTGTGAGGAACTTTACTCTTGTTGATTGATAGATGGATGCGATGGTCAGTTAGAATGTGTTTTAGCTCGTTCCATTTTTGAAAAGTGGCTCCAATCCTCGTACCAAGGAAGGCAGAATTGTCACCAGACTTCATGATGGTATATCCAAGGTATTTAAAGCTACAGACATTTTTGATCTTGTTATCACCAAGACAAACGAGACACTCCTTACTTTTCACCGCCTCATCCACATTAAAGGCCATCGTCTCCGTCCTAACATAAGATATTTGCAATCCAAAGTGAGTGAAAGTGTTGTCATAAATCTGCAGAACATTTTGAAGCTCCTCAATGGACTCTGCAAAAATAGCGAGGTCATCAGCATATAGAAGTTCTGTTATCCGACAAAACAACTTCGCAAATTATAGCAACTTGTTTTATTTTGTCAGAAATGAGAGAGAGACTGATTATCAGTGTCGACATTGTAAAAGTAGAGAACGCAGACAAATGTATAGATCTTGGAGCAGTGATGGACAAAGAAGGAGGAGGTAATAGTGATATACAGCAAAGACTGCAGAAAGCACGAGGGGCATTCCATCGCTTAAGAAATGAATGGACAACAAGAGGGACTGGAATAGAAACAAAAACACATCTTTATAAATCATTAGTAAAACCTGTAGGATGTGATCACTAAAGCTGAAGAAAAGAAACTCAACATGTTCCAACATCAGTGCCTCAGAAAGTTACTCAAAATTAGATGGCAAAGTAAAACATCAAACAAGAAAATAAATGAAATTGCAAAAACAAGAAACATCAGCTGTGAGATAAGGAGAAGAAGGTGGACATGGCTAGGACACATTTTGAGACACGAGAAAGCCAACAACAGTATTGTGGCACTTGGATGGGCTCTGGAAGGGAAAAGAGCTAGAGGCAGGCCCAAAATGACATGAACAAGAACAACGGAAAGAGAGAGGAACCATCAAGGATGGCCTAGTTGGAATGCAGCCAGGACTGTAGCACAAGACAGAAGGGGTTGGTCAGCCAGCATAGAGGCTTTATACGACTTATGGCATGGAGAGACTTAAGGTAAGGAAAATCATTTTGCACCACAATGTGTAGTTGTCATCTTATTGTTGAAGGAAATTTTAAAAAAACCCTTCCCAGTGAGCCTTTTCATTAATGATTTCATTGCGTTTAATATAAACTGGATTGCCAAATGGCCAAGCAGGCAGGGAATGTTCGTGAAAACAGTTCGTCCATGTAAGAATTGGTCGTTGTGAGCTGGACTATTGATGTAGTCAATTTTACTGTCACTATACTGCTTTTACTTGCCTTAAAATTAAATTTCCTACATGATCTGCTTCATATGGCTTAACTTACTCAAGTACGGTAATCAGGCAGGGAGAAACCCAGGGCACCACTATTATGATGACCATTTGTTTTCAAGTCATTCCAGCACAGTGGAGAACTGGAGGAATTCCCCTTGTCTATGACTGAGCAGGGGGCTCATCTACACTCAATAGGACCTTTGTTGCCCCCCCACACACACACACATATACACACACACACAACCCACCCCCATCAGCCACTGTTTGGCAAAGAGAGAGGCCATCCCGCTAAGGCCATCCCCTTTATTCTGCAGTCTTGCTGGCTTTCATATGGTAAAGGCTGCTAATGACTTTACCAACCTCCTTCTCTCCATTGCCCTCATTTAGTAACCCCCCAGCAACCACTGCTACCCTAGTAACCGTTTCTACCCTGCTGAAACTGCCCTGGAGAGTGCTTTTGACTTCAAATCAGATGAGGTACAAACGTGGGCACAGTGCAGATTCACACAGTGTGAACACAACCGAACTGGAATGGACAAGATAAAAGAAAGTTATAAAAATAACTGGCACAGAGAATACACACAATTTACAGCGAAACTACACTACACAACCTATAACTGCCTTTTCAGCACATTTATAACTGAAAAGCTCCTCTTGTTTCACTTTCATAATATCTGAAACACACACACACACACACTTTGCAAATCATTAGCCATCTTTGCCAACAGTCACACACACTGACTCACTCTCTGAATTGGCTAAATTAAGATTGTCTTTTATTCAGAGACCTATTTGCATTTGAATCTGTTTTGTCGCTGCTTCCAAGGGTGCCAGTGAGCTGCTCAGCAGTTCTCGTCAGCGCATGGGACCCGGCTGGCTTGAGCCCCAACAACCGCGTACAGGCCTTTCCATGCATGAATATGGATGAGCTGCACTCAGAGCTGCTTTCTCACAGTCAGGGAAAGTAAACTGGAGAGAATGAGAGAGGTTGAATGGCTTCATGTGGAAATGGAGATCTTTTCAGTAGGGGCCTGCTCAAGAAAAGGCTCACCCACACTGCAAGCTGACAAGATTTAGGAATTAGGCCTGCTCAGAACATTGTCTTGGTAGCATTTAAGAGTCAATGTACATGCCCATATGTCCTGGTATGGGTCATGCTATTGAATAGTTTGTCATATGTTTATATAACTTGTCATACAATATGTGACAGACATAAAAGCCAGTGGCAGTCATAGAGAAGGAGATTATGGTACTTTGTAATTAATACTGCCGAGTAATATTCCCTATATCAATTTTTTTTAAACGTTACTTATTTCAGTACTTCGCTCAAAGTCAGCTGGGATTGTCTCAACCTTCCCCCACCATCCTGATGGATAAGTGGTAGACGATTTATGGATGGATGGATGGATGGATGGATGGATGGATGAATTTTTCTACTTTTCATTTCCTACTAAAAACAGACAATATTTTTACTAGAAATTTTTGGGGATATTGGTCAATCTGTTTCAAATGGAATCATACTTTTCTGAGCAAACCTCAGCACGTGTGTTAAGGGTAGCATGGAGCATGGGAAAGCAATTTTGATAAGTGGCTGACAGCGAGCTTTTACTTGAACACACAAAGTATAATCTGCAATGAAGGAATGCAGCAAGAACAGAATCTTTAAAGGATCCTAGTGCTAAGCCTGCTTAATTATACCAGGCCATGCATGGTAGAGACGGGTTTAAATAACGTTGAGATGAACTGTCATTGACTCTGGCCTGATTTATGTTTTGTGGTAGATAGAGAGACCAGGAATGAAAGAGAGGAGGAGAAAGGGGGGTCATTTCAGCTGTATGTTTGGTGATTTACAGTACAAAGATTAGAAAGGGTGTGGGCCTGCATCTGATTGAGCCAACACTCAGAAGTTACTCATTTAGTTCTCAGCGCCAATTATTTTTTCCATAGACTTTTATTCAGACTTAGTCATACTTCCCCTGACTCATGTGCTTTTCAGAGCCCATCTTTCTGCAGCAGTCAGTATTAGACATACACCCACACACACATACACACTCCCAGACATTCATTATTTTACACTTGTATGTACACCCTCCCACACACATTCCTTCATAAATCAGCTGATGAGATTAGCACATTACGGTAAACGTTTTATCTTACCAGCATTATATCTGACCAGGAAACAATCTACTAGCTACCTACATTACATTACTGTGAAAGGTTTTTCTTTCCATTTGACCACAGGCATAGTGGTGGTGTCACATCAGAGGAGGATGTCAGTCTTATGTTGTGTGCACGGTTTGTCCAAAGGAATGCTGTGAAACAGAAGCTTATCTTTCTGCTCTACGGCTCACCCAAAAGTACAAGAGGAACTTATGATTTTTCCCTAGTTATCATGTTCAACATGTCCGAAATAAAGAGTTAAGCTATGAATCCTGACAAGACATAGCATTGGGAAACTACTTTTCCAACTTGTTTTTGTCCCTCTCTTCCAGGTTGCCATGCCATTACAGTTTTGTATCCCTTGTCTCTTGACCCAGGATGCTCCAGCAGCATGGCAGCAGACCAGCACCCATACTGAACACCACAACCCTTTTGTCCATTTGTTGGTTGGCCTGGTGGGCAGATCTGGAAACATGGGGTCATGTAGTGGGCGCTGAATAAAGTGGTATGGTTTAATCAAGACCCAGAACCCCTTTCCTCCCCAAAGCAGCTCCCCCTTACCCCTACACCCTAATGACTGGCTGTGGCAGGCTGACCTGGTTCTGGCTCGGGACTGGTGGGCCACAACGAGACTCGCTAACCACGTTCCCATGGCCCAGCAAACACAGCCCCGTTATTATGCTTTAATATCCTATAATATAGCCCCTCTGTGCCCCCTCAAAGGGGCTGAGGCAGGGGGATTCTGTCCTTGCCACAAATAACAGAGGACACCTAATATTCCCCTTGCTAAATGTGCACCCAGACCAACGCATAGCTGCCTAACTGCTCACATCCATTCCAGCCCAGCCCGCTAAATATGGGCTAGCAAGAAATGTCATCAACAAGCAGTTTGGGTTAGCCATGCTGGATTTCACAGTAACAAGGGCAAAATGATTACAGTTTAGGTTTACAGCTCTCTCTGTGGGCCTATAAAACTGTTCTTGGGGACTTTGGAGAACAGGATGGGTGTTATGTCATACTTAGAAGGCTTTGTTAATGTAGAGGCCTGCTCTGTTGCTGCTAAGATACATTTGTTTTCTTGAAATAACAGTGTGTGTGCACAAATGCAGTAGACGATGTCTGTATCTCAAAGATTAACTGAACATCTAACTAAAGTTGAACAGGTGGCAGCCCTGCAGTACCTTTATGGCTCTCTGGACATGCACTTGGTAGACAGATGCTAGCATGTCAGTCCTGAATAAGGCCTAAGATTCCTAGCTACCCTCTGATTCCTGATAGCTCTATATTTTATGCTTGTGTGTTCTCATGCATGAACATATGTATGGGTCCATGATTATCTCACTTATTGGTTTTTGCATGAATCCATTGTGTAAGGGTATGTGTATGTGAGTGAGGGGATGTGTGTGGTGGGTTTGTGTGGCAGCAGGAGCAAAGATATCTAGAATATATCAGGTGTCATGGAGTGAAGAGTTCTATTCACAGAAACTGAAGCTGATAAGAGTCCATCTCATGAATTCGGCCTCTGTTCAGAGAGAGACGGAGAAGTAGAAAGAGTGAGCCGTCTCTCTCTTATCCTGTCCTCTGTCTAGTGTGAGAAAGCAGTGGGCGAGCAGAACTGGGCGGAGGAGTACGGCTTTAGAATCAGCCCCAAGGCCAACACATTTTAATTAGCCAGATTAACTGAGAAGAGAGAGAGAAACAAAGGGAAAGAATGAAAGACATCAGAGAACTTTTTGAGCTTTAAAACAGCAGTTGATTTGTGTTTCACTGAACCACTACATTTATATGAACAAAATATTCCAGTTGCCCTTATTCCAAAAAAGACAATATTCCTACTAAGCTGTTTACATGGCGAATGGAAATGAATATTCCACTAATATTCACATTTACATGCATCTGTGAATACGCCGATTGTCTAGTTGGTTTGTGTACAATGCACAGAGCTGACTGTAAACAGGAGGCCATGTGTTCCAAACTGCCGTAAAAAACCCCAACTGAGATGCATATTCTGAATGTGCTGTACATATCCAGAGAATGCTCTTAAATCACAAATAATATCAGTATATCCCATGTCTTAATCTGAAAAATGCTAAATTTGGAATAATGTCAAATTTGGAATATCCAAACAAAATATGCTGTTTATATGAGGCATATCAAATTCTGAATATTTTTATATTTGGAATAATAATGGGATAGTCTTTTTTTTTTAAACACCTTTTTTTTTTCAATGCCATACAGACTGGATGAGAGACTGTCATCATCCATGATCTAAACTTAACTATACATGCCTATATATACATGAAGGCACAGTAAGCATGTTATTTAAATGGCAAGCAAGCCATTTAAGCAAGATGCTGAAGCATTATGGAGAACAGAATTATAGAATCTTTTTTAAATAGATTCATATGCTCAGATGAATTTTGGCTCTCCAGAGACTCCTGTGGATTAGGATAAGCATTAACCTCTAAGAGCAAGACCTCTGCTTTCCCACACTAGCCTCTGACCTTGTGCCCCACAAGCATACGAGATGTGTGGATGTATAAAGTTTGTCAGGTGCATATATCTCAGTACATGAATGTACACACTCACTATGTATTAAAACAATGGCCTGAGTAAAATGGAAAGTAAAACTATAGTTTAATAATAGTAGTTCCCTAAAAAAAAGGAACAAATTTCTGCATAGAGCTTCTGATCCAAATATAGTCCTTTGTATGTTGATGGAAGTTTCAAATTAGTTTCATTAAATTACTATTCATTTCATCTGAAAACCACTGGCAATTACGGAGAAAAGATAACAAGACAATACAAGACCTAGCTTCAGTAAATAGATAATATGCTATATGACTGGATCTAAGGATCACATCATGTATGACAGTGTATCAGAAATAGCAAATAAACTACATTCGCAACCTTTGTAGCTGAGATTACTCAGAGAAAACAGCCACAGGCATGAGGTTCTTTGTGTAGATGATTGTTAAACAGGTAGACGTGAAGAGGAAAAGCTGTCAAATACAGAAATCTTTACTTAAATTGGGAAGACTCTGATTTGCATTTACATTAGTTTTGACATCATACCGGGCTTGGAAAAATTGCTCATAATGTACTGTATGAAGCCTGACCTTACATATATATACTGCATTTTTGTCTCCCAAGCTTTCACTTGTTCGCTCAGCTTTTGCATAACCCAGTTCAGTAAAAATTTTACCCCATTCATGGCCTTATTTGCTCCACTGTTGTCCTGTGGGAAGGACAGTTTACTGGTCCTTCCTTGATCCTGGTCCTTGGACTTTCTTGGTCTTCCTTGGTCCTTGTTTTGCTCTCTAATGGCCTTTTTTTAACCTTTCTTATTATTCTTGTTAGAATCTCATTATTGGCTCCAGCTCTAATACAGGGAGCCTCATGGGAGCAAGTGTGTAGCCCCTCTAGACCCTAACAGAATTGATCTGTCTATATTACTGTGCAGATGTCCAATGGGTAACATCAGTATAACCTCACCACATTCTCTTATATGAAGCCGTCCTGCTGTGCTGTGGACAAGAGAAAAGTTTTAGCTCATTGCCCAAACCTGAACCTCACTATGACTTCAACACTATTTCACCATTGCTCAGACTTTGCAACCTTTCAGGCGATGAAATGATTTGTAACTTACTTGAGCACTCTCACAGAGAGTTCAAGGTAAAGCTCATGTTTGTCTTCTTGTAAGGTTTTATTCTAAGTAACCTGTCCGACTTGTATTTCAGGTCAACAAATCTTTGCATTGGTATGTGAGAGCTGACCACATATCAGTTTGTTACAGTTCCACAGTTTCTCATTCCTTTACAAGGGCAATAGACAAGAATTGAATGAGCTCCAAGAAATCTGTGGGCTACAGAGTAGAGGACTCAGCTACACCCTCAGCCTTCTTTAGGAATTGGTTCTCTTTTCACTAACCAGAAATCCTCTCTCACTTTTTTTGCCTGTAACCTCTGACCTTGAGCCTATCTTTCCCTTTGACCCTGACATGTCAACCAGTGCAGTCACATTGTTCTCTCACTCGCTTTCTCCACACTCTTTCACTGCTAGAAGAGAAACTG
This sequence comes from Notarius kessleri, assembly GCA_025212355.1. Taxonomy (NCBI): domain Eukaryota; kingdom Metazoa; phylum Chordata; class Actinopteri; order Siluriformes; family Ariidae; genus Notarius; species Notarius kessleri. Next base: position 27,544,180 of record JAOBAM010000026.1, read on the forward strand.
GCTGCTCTGTTCAGTCTAAATGGCAAGAAACAGTCCACAGTAACATCAGAGCTTGGTGCTGCATCCACAAGCAAAGAAAGGGATATTGTCTGCAGTGAATACTTAAGATTCCAAAAACGAATATACTCTTACATCATGTTCATGTTAAACCCAATTTAAACTTGACACATTAAAGACTCTTTATATTCTATGTACTCTTTGGTGGTCAAATGCTGCTATTGTCCTCCAGTCTTTTGTGTATTGAGGATTGTATGAATATCTGTTTGATGACCAGCACTTACCCAGATGGTGGAGATGTGCTTTCCCAAACTAGCAACAGACTGAATTATGGCTTTATAGAGCCATGTTCTTGGCATCTGTGCCACAGTGCAGACTGTACCATAATAAAAATTGCAACAATAATAACTTAATCTCTGACCTGTATTGAACTTTGGATCAACCAAAGTGTTTTGCTATAGGTTTTATTTAACAGTTAGCGAATACATTTTTAGTTAGTAATGATATAAAGAATAGTAAAGCCTAAAGTAGTACCATGCAGCTGACAGAGGCCTAACAAACAGCTGCTTTCTATACTCTCTCAGTGGATCATTGCATTCAGAGTGCATGTTAAGGCATGGGAGGGCACACAAGGAATGGGGACAGGGCACAGCTAGCATAAGCAGGGTATTAGTATATGTCTAATCACTTCACCGATGAGCAGCAAATTCCACTATATTTAGACGTGCTTGAGTATTTTGGGAAGCGAATCACAGGCTATTATTTACCCCTATACCCTTGTGTGTGTATTTCCAGAGTCATGGGGAGGACAGGATTTGAGAAGGAGTATCATGTTGGGCATGTCTAGACAGCAGCAACTGCTGCCAACAGCCTTGACTATACCATTGATTTACCATCCCCTAGCATGTTGTACACTGTATGGGATATCTTAAAATTTAAAAATTTATTTCAAACTTTTTAGCATTCTCAGAAAGCCTTGTACTATCTTGAGAAAGTAATATGAACTGTAGTGCTAAAGGTCCTCTTGTGCAAAGAAGTTCTTTTGATGCTATTTAACTTTAAAGCTTCCACTAACAACTTAAACTTACAAACTTACAGCCATGGACTGTGATGAGAGAATACTGTATGCCTGATAGCTGTTTATAAATAAATCACTTGAAATACATAGCAGGCATGCTATCCATCAAAAATAGCTATGGCAAAACTGAAAGAGGCATGTCTGGGCCCCATCCTCTTCTGTCCTAAGCATTTATAATGTACAATGTATAGTTTTTCATATACGTGTTAATAATTGGTCAATTTATGAAGCATATAAGTTGGCGGAAAAGGACTTGGAAGAGGGGATCTGTTTATATACACATTCACAAACACACTTTCAGAGAGAGTCCTTGCTAATTTTCCACGTCACCCCACTCTCGTAGCACAAATACTGACCCTCTCACTCATTAAGCCACAGGTCAGCATGAGGGCCAGGGGTTAGAGTTCAGGGCAGCACCAAAGACTGGACAATGAGCCAGAAGCCACCTGGTTTAAATCAGGGTCTCCTTTTACCAATCATCCGTGACAGAGACCATTACTAGAGCCAAATAAACAGGCCAAGAACAGGGAAGGTTTGTGGGTAGCTCAGGAGACATACACAACCCCTTTGGAGCCACAATTCACTCTACCTAGCGAGTGGGGGTAATTAATGTAGGACTGGGTGACAGGGCCAGGGGGTAGGGACCGATGGAAGGGATCAGGGGAAAGGTTCTACTGGTGAAGGGATAGCTTTGTTTCTGCACTCATATTTCATGGGTCAGACTGCTTGTTTGTTGCTTCAGACTACTCTGATAGTGTTGATCTGCAGCAGGGATTTTCTGTGGAAAATCTCTTTTTTAAATCCTATTTGACAGGGTAGTGAAGTTATGTTTTGGAGAAAGACGCAGACCAAGTCTCACATCCGGTAAACATGAACGAAATGTTTCGTCAATGGAAAGTCACAGAGTTTTGATCAAGACTCCACATGTGTATGTGTGTATGCCTATTGCCCCTGGTGAGTGTTTATATGTGTATAGAAGGGTAAGGGCATAAATACTGGCATAAATATGACACAGAAAAGTTTCATGACATTTTCTGGTCAGGCTAACAGGCCAATGACCCTATAACTGAACCACCCTGTTATTACAGTGACAGTCAGGTCCTGTTAAACCCCAATCACCCATGATAATAACAGTTTTAATAACCCCAGTCCGAAGTCATATTTCACCCATGTTTTGATGATTATGCTGCATGAGAGTTGTGACCACGGAAAAAAGGAGACAGGGCTGTGAGTTTAAGTCTGTATTTGAGCAGCAGAAATGTTATTCTGAGGTATTTGTGTTTTCGTTCTCATCTAGTCAGGTTTTGGCTTTCTTAAAGGACAAGCTAGAAAAAAGTACTGCAATAAAACTGAAGCTAAAGGGTGCCCTTTACTATTTACTACTATTTAACATTACATACTAAACACTAAAATTACTTCTGTACATTTATATTGAGTAATTTTTTGTCTTTTTTTGCATAATACAGGGTTAGTCAAAATTATGTTAACACTTAAATGGTAGAAACCATTTATTCACAAAACATACATCATATGAGCAAGATGATTTACAGGATGGTCTCAACCTGTTCACCATCATGTTCAACACACAAAAACCAGCGAGGAACTGTACCATTTAATCTGTCACCCATGGCGTACGTCTATCTGCAGGAGAAACATTAGTGTTATCATAATTTTGACTAACCCTGTATTAGACTTACTGTACATTTGTTATCAAGTACTTTCAAAGTCTTATTATTAATGGTTGTGCTGTATGATGAACTATTGCATATTTACAAAATCCACAGTAAAATCTAATATCACATAACATGCAATCATGTAATAGCATGTTCTCCTTCATTTTCCAACAGCAACCATATGCTTCACACCGTGTGTGAGGTGTAAGCCATTACTCTGCTGAGGAAACAGGATAATTGTCCTTATGCATTCCATGCCTATGGGAGGTGAAGCTGCCAGCTTTCACTACCACACAGGCCCAGCTACAGTCAGGAGGCTTGGGCTTGGGAATCCACTGAGGTTTGGTTAGCCACATCAGAGCAGATGATTTTAAGCAGGTCGGGCCTCATTAAGGCTCACAAAGATACAGAGACCTGTGGAGAGGACTGGCAGCAGACCCCAGAACACCGGACTCAGCCACCCTTTCATTGCCTGCCAGGCCATCTGGGTAACATTACTTTCTGCTGTCTGCAGCAACAATGAATCAACTCAGCAGGACCTGCTAGAGCTACAAACATGGGATATGATACTGGGTGAAGCTGAATGTTAAAGCACTAAATGTTGACATACCAAGGCCAATGTAGGTGAATCCACATTTACGCATTGGAGCCAGATTTGGATTTGAGTGAAGTATGCTTGGTGAGGAATTAATACCAAAACTGCACACATCAGTATGCTTTATTCAAACAGTTGAGCAGAATGTGCACATACTGAAAAAGAGGCATGTCTCAATTACGTTAAACTCAGACCTTCGACTTTTCCTCATTTTTCTTGTACAATATTGGTTTGAGCAAGGATAAGTATTAAGTCCAGCACCACTGTCTGAAAATTTGATGTAACCGCAATATGTCATGCTGAAATGTATGTTTTGTGCTGTAGTCCTGGAGGGGAAAAGTGCCAAACCCCAAATGAAAAACATTGGGTTTGGCTAATTTTTTGCCTAAGATTGTGTACATTCAAAAACCTATGGTATGCCATTGAAGACCATTATTAAATGAAGACTAAATATGACAGTATTGATTAACTAATAGAATTAATTAATTCCAGGCGGCACGGTGGTGTAGTGGTTAGCGTTGTCACCTCACAGCAAAGAAGGTTCGAGCCCCGTGGCCGGCGAGGGCCTTTCTGTGCGGAGTTTGCATGTTCTCCCCGTGTCCGCGTGGGTTTCC
>JAOBAM010000026.1:27640869-27653749 GCA_025212355.1 Notarius kessleri
AGTCACCAGTTAACCTAACCTGCATGTCTTTGGACTGTGGGGGAAACCGGAGCACCCAGAGGAAACCCACGCGGACAACATGCAAACTCCGCACAGAAAGTCCCTCACCGGCCACTGGGCTCGAACCCGGACCTTCTTGCTGTGAGGCGACAGCACTAACCACTACACCACCGTGCCGCCCCTCAAAAATTAAATAAAATCCAAAATAGCTGAGCATTCAATCGTTACAGACTGAAAGATTAATTTGACTTGGCCTGTTTTCGATAAAAATATGACTCGGCTGATGCGTTTACTTCCCAGAGAGTATGGTATGGATTATCGTGCCATGTTATTGCTTAACTGGACTAATTGTGTCCTGTTGAATAATTATGGAGTGTTGATCATCAATTATGATAAACAGTCAGGTGATGATGCCTTTGCACTTAAGATTATGGTTTGAGATTTTTCTCCCCCGTACACTGAAAATGGTCTAATCAAACAAATAAATATGTTGTTTTGTATTTCGTACACAGTTTTGCTTTTGTAGTTTGGAAACATATATTCAGTTAAATTCAGCTGTTTGCAGTGCTTGGCCAATTTGGATTTTATTTATTTTTCATAAACCTAAAGGCCCATTAAATAGCACATGAAGATATATCAATCAATAAATAAATTAAAATATGGAATTATGTGGCAAGCAAACAAACAAAAAGTGTTACCAAAAAAAAAAATCCTATTTTAGAGTCCTCAAAGTAGCCAGCGTTTACCTTGACGCTTTAAACACTATTGGCATCATATCTTAACCAGCTTCATGAGGTCGTCACCTGGAATGCTTTTCAGTTAACAGGTGCCTCGTCAAAAGTTAATTAGTGCAATTTCTTACCTTCTTAATGTGTTTGAGATCAAACAGTCAATAGTAAATAATAAAAATACAGGAAATAGCCCTATTCCACAACTGGAGCGATCCATATTATGTCAAGAAGCGCTCAATTAAGTAAAGAGAAACGACATCCGTCGTTACTTTAAGGCATGAAGTGACTTTTAATTAATAAAAATAAAGAAAAAACATTGAGTTAGATCAGGTGTGTCCAAAGTTTTGACTGGTACTTTGTACACACTAGACTGCGGGCCTTTGTGTGTGGAGGTTACATGTTCTCCTCGGACCTGCATGGGTTTCCTCTGGCAGTCCAAAGACATATGGATTAGGTCAACTGGCTATTCCTAATTGCCCATGGAGTGAATGTGAGTGGTTGTTCGTCTCCGTGTTGGCCCTGTGATAGATTGGCAACCTGCCTATACTGTCAAAAATAGGGGTACAGTAGGAGTCCATTTCTGTCCCCCAAGGTACAGTCCTACACTAGTGTACCCCTTAGGGCCTCAAAGTAACTTTGTGTACCTTTTTAGGGCCAAAAAGGTACATATACAGTATGCTCCTGTATTTAAAGGGCACAAATAAGTACTTTAGTGGGAACTACCCCAGTGACAAGCCACTGTACCCCTAAAGGTTCAATAATGTACTTTATTTTCTGAGAGTGTAGGGTGTTCCCCGCCTCTTGCCCAGTGCCAGCTGGGATTGGCTCCAGCGGTATAGATGATGGATGGATGGATGGATGGATGGATGAAGGTGTACACACTTCATAGAGGAATGACAATGAAAGCCCACTTGACATGTCTACTCAGGGCCCTTGGAATAACCCCGACCTTCCCACCTTTAGAGGAACTCTGACCAAAAGGATCAGGTTTAGCTAGTAATATCAGTAAACTGTTCAGTAATACTGTAATTTGATTGAACTGTGTGCGTGTTGGTCACTCTGTACTTATCGTGGACGTAAAGCTCGTGCCACTATATGAAAATAACACGTCATAATATATCCAAATGTGTTTATATTCAGTTATTTGATTATATTATAGGCCATAATCCACACACATTCATTAGTTTCCACTAATGGACCATGTATCTGCCAATGTGCCTGCATAACATGATTCATATGTCTGTACAATGCATGTGTGTCACCAGTGTTAGTAAATTGAAGGATGAGAGAGGAAATGCCTTATTAGACACATACACACTCTGCCTCGTTTATTCTGCCGTTTATGGAGGTCGTCAAGACTCAAGCCCAGTGGCCCATCCAACTGTAAACATTGACCTCATGCACATGATGTGTAAATATTTGTGTAGAGAGACTGAGGGCGTATAGGAAGGAGAAGCACTTCTAGAGTACAAAATATGGGACTGTCATGTTTTAAACATTCTGCCTTTGCTGGTAAACTCTGAGAAAGGAACAAGTAGGCAATGTGATCTACTTGGCAGGGATCTTCCAGTCTTTAAGCTCCATACTTTGGTTCCTGGACGTCAATCAGCAGTCTCAGTTGTAAGAGTTCTACACACATACATCACAGCAAGCCCTTTTCTTACTGACCAGTGCTTCAGGAAGCCCCGCCACTTCTCAGGAAAACACTGTGGCACAAATAGAAAAGACTTTCAGGAGCTGAATGGACCAACAAAAAAGCGCTCATTAAAAAAATGAGAAAAACAGCAGAGGAGAGAAGGGATGGAAATGGGCGTGGGTGAGGAACTGGGCTCTTCCTGCCATAATCAGAAGTCAAGAGTATTTCCTGTCATTGTAGGAGCTTTAGGCCCATTAACCACACTGAAAAAGTCCAAACTTTCAAACTTCATTCTAACTCAAAATACCAACAATTCCAATAATGCCATTAGCCATGTACACCATAATGGCAAGAGATTTTCAGTAAAGTACTCACACACACACACACACACAGCCTACTTGGCTCAGAGCAATGCATTGGATCCTATGATAAACACTTCATTATGAAATACAGCAGGACTCCGTAAATATTTGCTCTGAGATGTTATCACTCCTCCTTATCTTGCCCTGAGCTCTTGGCACTAGATTGATTCCGGCCCCTTTATTTTCTTAATGCCTTACTGGCGCTGATAACTAATTAAATGTAATATACTACTGAAATCATTTTGAGTCTGCTAAACAAGGGCAAAAGACAAATTAAGCTAAAGGTGTCTGCCAGCTCACCCTGGCCTGACCGAGAGCCGATATCTGCTAGTGTGTGCTTACAGAACCACACCTTTTTAAACTGGGCTGAAAGGAGTTGAGTGTTGGAATGCTAAGAGTCCTTACAGCACCATTAAACAGGAAATTGCTGACATGTTTAACAAACCAGTGTTTGGATCACGTTTTGTGAGCCAAAATTCACTTGAAACCAAATAAACGCCAGCATACTTCCAGTGTACAGTCATGATTGATGATGTAAAAAAAAAAAAACACCCATCAGCACTGCAATTTCTAGTTAGATTTGCTTTGATAACGAAGCCTTTTATTATTTGCTGGAGTCTAATGAGTGTTTAGAAATGAATCATTATATTGGAAGCAGAATGGCTTCTTTCTCCATTAACTCCTAATTTCCCATCTCTGGCTGAAATCTGAAGTTAAACCTTAAAGTTTATGAGAGACTTTTAGATAAATATGCTGCTTTGGTTTCTTTCAGAAGGAATGGAAGCATGTGCCTGCATATTGTGAGCAGAAACTTTCTGATGAAGCAGGATGTACAAGAGAGCTCAATGACAACCACATGGAGCACATTCTAGCACTTTTTTCCAAATAATTTTATTGGGACAACTACAAAAAAAAAAAAAAAAAATGTACAGTACAAAGTTAACAGTCTCACACGCAACTTGTAGTGAACTGACCCCCCCTTTCCAAAAAAACCCCAAACCCCACAAGTATAACTCGTCGTCTTTTTTGTCCATTTAAGTTACATTCAAAAAGCTTTACTTCTGATAAAGTAGTCAAGAAAAAGTACATAGTGCCCAGCCCCTGTACCTACTATGTACAAACAAAATGTGTTCAACTTCTTGTCCATCCAGCAAGTTCAGAACCCTTAGACCAATACCATATCAAAAGGCGATCGAGAGAACAAGAATCCAACTAAAGTCTATAGGAGGAATGGGGAGTTTCAAAGAAACATCAGGGGAAAGAAGGGAAAAAAAAAAAAAAGCTTCACTGGTTGCTCCAAGGCCCCTCTTATATGACAAGTGGTAACAACCTTCCAGAGAGTTCAAATTCAAACCTACATTCATCTTCTGTGTGTGTAAAACAATGACTTGTAACAAAATACTTTATTTGGTTAACAATAAGGCATGTATGGTGGTGGACCCCTTAGGCACTAAAGGCAGTAATACTGGGGCTTGGGATTGCTACATTCTCAAAGCACATGGCAGGGAGTCCGAGCCCGGCTCTGTGCATTACAATGAAAGGAAAAGAAAAGAAAATACTTTTTTGGTTAGTTTATTCACCTAGGATCATTGTCTCACAAGTCTGGCTTCTTAAAGAATGATCGCTACTAGTTTGGACGGTGTTTTGACAACCACGTGGTTCATACATTCCATAGACATAGCTAAAAATGGGACACAACCAGGGATTCTTAAAAGAAATTGGAGAAGAGGGGAAAAAAAAAAAAAAAAATCTTCCACAAACGACATCCCAACAAATATCAAATCAAACCAAACGTTTGTTTTTAAATGTACGTAAACAAAAATGAATGAAATAAATATCACATACAATCTCTTAAATTAAGGTTTCTTTTTACTCATTTACAATAAAATAACCAAGTGAAGTTACAAAAGAAGACCAAAAACAAAATATATATTACTGTGAAAAAAAGGAAAAAAAAAAAGGAGAAAAAAAAACAAAACAAAAAAAAAAACCATACACTCCACTTTATGAAGATTAATAATGGCGATCATAATTTAAACATAATAAAAGAATATAGATCTATTGCTTCAACATACTTGATAAATACAGTATGGACACAATTACCAATGTAGCCTATACTTTTCACAAGATAATAAATAAGTTAAATAGGTCATAGCCAGTTATGTACTGCTATGTAATCGCTCAAAACAGCTAAAAAAATATATATAATATTATAATAATATAATATTCAACCATCAGCAGTGATTTTCCCAACAGACCGAACAAGAGTGCTTCAGTTAAGAGCCACGACTACACTAAACCCAACCGAACCACTGGGTGGCGCTGTGACCGACAAACTGCTTCGACTTTTGGAATGGAAGTTTGTTGTTGTTTTTCAGAAGCGCATACACAGGCGCACTGATACTTGTGTGTGTCAAGGCATATTCTTGGTAGGATGGAGGGAAAATAACATCTTAAATCTCTCCGTCTTTCACGTTCAAAAAAGTTTTGTGCACCAAAAAAAAAAAACAAAGTGTGATGGTCTCACTGCGACTGTATGCTGGTCAGAGTCACCGGTGGAATGCCTTCGGTCGATATCTACTTTCATAGCTATCGGTTCGAGCAGAAAAACAAAGAAAGAAAGAGAGAGAAGGAAAAAAAAGAAGGATAAACAAACTAATGCCACACCAAGGGTCTGATCTGAAGAGTCACCTGCCCTTGGTTGTTTCTTTAAAGTCCACCTAGTTACAGGTCGCTGATGAGCCGCCATTTTGATAACTGTTACGAAGGCGAAGAAGAAGAAGTCCTCGTCCAGTCCGTTAAAGAAATAAACAAACAAACAATATGGCGACTCCCATACAAAAACATTTTACCACACTAATCATCGGAAATCGACAGCCTGCTGAAGATTGGCAAACGTCTCCCGGCTTCCAAGCTGGGCGACTCGGAGCCGCTGAGACTTCCTGAAGAGCTGAGGGAGCCGCTGGCGTAGCTGTCCCGGTCCGACATGGAGTCGTAGGGGCTGGGAGGCGAGTCGAATACAGGCGACTCGGACAGGCGCTGGAGGGCCTGCAAGGGCCCGAGGCTGTAAGGAGGAGACGGGGGTCCGATAGGGGTCTGGAAGCTGCTGTAGTATGCGGGGTTTGACTGATAGCCGGCGTGGACGGCTAGAGGAGCGAGCAGCGCCTTCAGGTCCTGCGCGGTGGCGAATGAAGAGAAGGCGCCGTTAGCACTCGGTGCTAGCACGTCTTCGAAAAACGGTCCGCTGGCTCTAGAGGCGTCGGAGGAGGAAGGAGGAGGAGGAGTACGGGACGTCGGGCTGTCAATAAGAGGCGAGTCCAGTCCGTGTTGGGTGGAAAAGCCGGAGAAGCTGAGGCTGTGGTGGAGTTTGGGTCGGTCTCGGAAAGCTGCAGCAGCAGCCTGTTGCTGAATCAGGTCTCGGCTCGGCTTCAGGTCAGGCGGCACGCCGGTGCTGCTGTTGGCGTTGGCTGGTGCGGGTCTGCGCTCGTCAGCGTTGTGGATGAAGTGGCAGCGCGGGCCGTACGGGCAGAACCCGATAGTGTGGAAAGTACGGCACGGTTCGGTTTTGTACTTGGGGTGGCGAGACAGGCTGCGCAGCTCGTGGTAGCCGTGCGCAAACTGGCACTTCTCGCCGTACTTACACGCCCCGTTCTCCTCAAAAGGCCGGCACAGTTCAGTCTTGTACCGGGTCGAGTTGATCTGTGACCCGGGTTTCTGCTGCAGCGCCTGCAGCTGCTGACTGCGCTCACCGGTCTCACTGTAGGCGCGCTCACGGAACTTGTTCTCCTTGTTCATGATGGCGGTGCTGCAGCTGCTCTCTTTCAGGTTACTGTAGCATGTCGCCGAGTACTTGTTGCCGTTGTTTGTGCAGTCAGCGCTGCTCGCAGAGTTGCGCCGGAAAAATCCCTGCCCGTACGAGCAGCTGTTCGCGAGAGCCGAGGCCGCGACCGGAGCCCCGACCGCCTTCTTATCCAACATACTGTTGAGATGCAGAGCGTTCATGTTCAGGCTCTTATCCTGTTTCAGACACAAACAAGAAACCGTAAACACAAGTCATTCAAACAAGGCAGAAATAAAAGAAAAGACAGCCAGGCTCGGGTTTACCTTATAGAGCATGTCGATGTCGTAGAGACCGGACAGGATGGTCGCAGACATTTCTTCTGTTCCTGAAGTTTTGAATCGCAGTTGATCTTTCATTTGAGGACCTACAGAGATCCCGTAGTGCAAAGCAAGGCTGTTAGTTTGCCACGACTGGTTCGGAGGCAGAAGCACCACGCTGCGTGTCTGTCTGTCTGTGAGTGAGTGAGTGCTGCCTGCCTGTCTCTCTCTCTGTCTCTCTCTCCCTCTGTGACGCGCCGCGCGAGAGCAGAACACAAACCGCTCGATTTCCCCCAACATATACGAGCCGGAGCCGCGCGCGAGGCAGGGGCGGGGCCTGCAGAGACGGAGCAAAGTTTGACTCAAGTCACGCCTATTCTTTGAGCTTCACTGGATCTTGATTGGTCACTTACAAGACTCCACCCACACGCCTTGAGAAAACTGTCGAACTTTTTAGTGGAAGCCTGATTACCGAAACTTTAACACCACGATCCGGGCACATGTTCGGTTTCTTCAGTTCACTGCGCGGATTTGACGTGCTTCAGATTTAGAACTGTTTTTAATAAGTACTGGAGCTGTTTTAAGAGAGCCATCTCTTAAACAATGAAACATTTTAATATGTAATGATGTTGCAAAACATAATAAAGTATTTTTAGGTTAACAAACTAAAGTTCAGATGATTTGAAAGTGGATGGGAATAAAACTGGGCAGGGCAGGGCTGGGTCTGACTAAAACAGACACGGTCTAATGATCCAGTTGAAATCAAAACATTAGAATCTGTAATCATTCAAATATATAACGCATCACTGCCTGTGAAACATGTCTGTTTGAACAGTGAATGGCTGCTATCCCATCCCAGGGCTGATCCAAGAGTGTTCTGCTGAAACCCATACACTATTCCCCAAGCAGGAGAGAGGGAAAATAAGAACTCATGTGAAGGAATGTGGTAAGGTTTCCCCTATAAAACAATCCCATACTGCCCCCTACAGGCCTGAAAGTTTCCCTTAAAAGAAGCCTTGTGTGCCACCTAATGGCCAAGACGAGAACAGCAGCTAGTGTATGGTACACAGTGTATATGAAGTAGGGAATCATCTGGGATGTAGCCCCCCAACCCCCCCCCCCCCCCCCTTCCCCCAACTCATCCCCACCCGTCTCGATGTAAAGGGGTCAGTTATTTTGGACTGTTCCCAAGCATTGCATCACTGTACAGTAAGAGAACATTTACTAATGTAGCCCTGAAGGCAATCCAGCTGTCTACACACATGCCAGCCACCAGTCTGCTGTTTAGTGCCAATTGCATAACATCCTACACAGGAGGGGCCTGCTGAACTATTTCTTTTTCTGGGAACTGTGTTAAAATGTCAATCATAAAACCCCAACTGGTTTTCCAACAGACTGTCCAAACAACATAAATGTGTAAAAGTGCATTAAAAAAAAAAAGAGAACAAGTGAGCGAGTTGACCTTCATGATGTTTGGACTTCTGTGCTATGGCCACAGATTCTGTTCTCATTTTTATGCGACAAAAAGACATTTGTTTTCGTCTTTTGTGAAATTAGTGGTGGAGCAAGACAATTTTGAGTCATGACACGTGCATACTGACTTCCTCCATGCCTCAAGCCCACGTATGCACAGAAATGAATATACAGTAGTGAAGCTCAGCTTTTATTTTGATGTAAAAGTGTCATTCCTGCACATCATTCACCTTTTTAATACACAAAACACCACATCTGAAATAAAATTAACAGTATATTAAAACACTGTAAAAACAATCTTGAGCTGAACTGGTCTTAAAGAAATAAAATTTCAACAACCGGGAGGAAATTATAAAATAATCTTCATATTTATACAGTCACAGAGTGAACGGATTTCTCTGACATCAGCTGTTGATCCAAACAGTAACTCGGAGATGCAGACGCTGTGAGCCGTCCAAGGTAATTTAAAATTCCCTAATGTTTCTCTTCATTCTCAGTGAAAGAAAAATTGATTTTCCCTTCATTTACTAGAACGTGTTAAAAAATGTAAGAGGAGCTGAAAGAGCTCTGGTTCTTAGCTGGAGTCTGTTTTTCGCCTGATTGTTGCCAGCACATCCTGAGCGAGTGTGGCTCGCTCGTTCAGTAGAGTTAGCTTTGCATGCTCTATGGTGGCAGAGAACTGGGGCAGCGCAGGGAGGGAGCTCATTGCTCGTCGGGCCGAGTCAGCGTTAGCATCAGCTATGGCAGAGAAACGGTCAAGCTCTTCTGGGCACAAAGAGGAGGAGCCTGGTAGTGTGGAGAGAGCGCGCAGGTGTCTGTGTAACAGCCGTGCCCACTGCAGAGGCTCCGCCCATAAGTTCAGCTCTCCCTTCTCAAAGAGGAACTCCTCATCCTGTCCAAGATTGAGTGTAGAGATGGATGTCAGTCTTAGCACGATGCAAGGAAAACATTCTCGAAACAAAATGTTCTCCAAGACACCAGCTCGTACAGTGTGTTCAAATTCAAGTTTATGATGTGATGCGCTATTTGTGTCCTTACCAAGTCGAGTGTTTTCTCATTGCCCGGCTCTGCCTGGTCATCTCCTAGCAGCCACTCTGTCAGGGTCATCATGCCAATGGCTACCTGGTCCCACACCTGGAACAGCTGGCACAGGATTCCCACTCCCATCTGCAAAGCAACAGGGGGAGAAACTGCTCCTTGGGCAACACCTGGAAGAAGGGATATGAACAGAAGTGGATCAGGGAATGGAGGTCGACGTGCTGAATTTTGATATCTTCGGATATTCTCCAAGACATGATTCGGGGAACAGGCTACTAATCCCGTCCTTGAGCAGCCCCAGTTATCACATGTAGTGTGAACTTATTTTATTCTAGAGCTTGATTACTTTATTCTGCTGTGTCAGTAGCTGGAGTCTCACACAAAATGCGGAGTAACAAGGAGACAGAATGTGCGTGCACGAGGGAGCGAGCGAGCGAGAGAGAGAGAGAAAACACTGGTATATTACAAGTGACTTTGGATCCGCTTGAAGCAGAGCCATAAAGAGAGTTCAAAGGTGGAAAAACCAGTAGCTCCCAAAACAAACATCTGGGCTATATCTGTTTTTCATTCACAGTTGCCCAACAGAGAAGCTGGATCAGTGGTCTGAGAAATAAATACTCTACTTCCTACTGATTTCACTTGATCTGTTTGTTTAAAATGTACCATCCCTCAACCGGTTCATTTATTTCTTGCTAGAGCAAGATGCTCTTTTCCGAATCCCCTAGCTTTCTGGCAGTGACCATTTTTACTAGGCATATTAATTAGTTTGGGCAGATGACAGACAACATTTCCAGAATCGGGATGAGGAAACTGTTAAAACTAAGCAAAGTTTGTGCACAAAACTTTTATAGAACTCAAATCCTAGCACAACAAGGAGTCACCTCCCATTTAAAACACTCCGTCAAATGAAAAAGACACTAGCTCAAGAAATGTCTGTGTGGCAGGAAACCACAGGTCATAGCAGAAATATTAAAGACTGTTTGGTTTTTTTTCTTCCAGGGCACAAACACAACAGTTTATCACGAGACATGATGGGGGGAGGGGGCTGGTACGATATGTACAAGTCACCACTCACAGGGATTTATGTACTCACTTATTATTTATAGTCTGTATTAATACACATTATTAGCTCATCATATAGTTGTAAATTACATCAGCTGCCATTTTCTAGCTTAGTTAACTGCGTGTCCGGGCAAGCATAGCAGAGCATGGGACTGGGAGTTCTGACTTTTATGATTTATCCATCACTGAACATTGATTTGATCGTCCTGAACATTTCAAGTGGAAGCGTAGTTCCTTAATGCAAGTAGCTCTCAACCTTCAACTGGCCAGGTCAAATAATATAGAAACTAGAGGTCAGTTACTGAGCTTCCCCCCCCCCCCAATCTTAAAACTCTATGATCCTGTCTCATTTGGCCATGGAACTTGGTCAAACAAGCAAAACGAGAACCACACACACAACAAAACAAAAACTCTAAGGTTAGTCCCAGGCAACCTGTTACATGATGGCTGCAGAAAACAAAAGAACAGAACGAAGGTTCACATGATCGTGGAAGTGAGAGAAGAGATTCAAAGGGTGTGTGTGGAGACGATATTAACAGCCATTTAAAAACAATGGTCAAGCCCCTGTCAAGTCTTGACTTTTAATGACCCCAGTTGTTCATGCTTCAAAGTGCTCGCTGTGGCAACGTGAGACTGAGTCACAGCAAGTTTGTTTTGCTTTCTGGCTTCTCTACATTCCCTCCTCTGCAGCCAACGTCCAAATTACTTCCATGGTCGACAGTCACTCGGACCTGCCAGTCAACAAATAATGCTCTTGCTAAAGGAAAGCATAACGACATCTTAACGACCGTGACCGGCCCCCTCCCCCCTAGCATACTGGGAAAGTACTGTTGGGCAAAAAGTGCGTATCTCCTTTCCTTCCAGAAACTCAGCAGCTGCGGGGGGACACTGAGGGCACGCAGAAAGCTTTTGATTGTATACTAGTAGTGCTGATATAAAGAGCTGAACAAGAATGAGACAGGCTTTTCTCTCCGCAATATGATGGGACAGCCCATCTCGGGCCTGGCCAGCCTCTGATGCTATTCATCCCTGGGGATTTGTGATGGGAAGTGTCGGCCTATAGGGCTGGAAACAGGCCAGACCTGAACACGCCATCATCCAGGCATTAAAAGAATAATAGGAAACTCAAGCTGCTTTCCATTTCGGCCTTCTTCTGTGGTTTCACACTTCAGTAACGTGATTTCCCAACCTCACCTCGGCTTACAAAACGCCCCCGCTCTCATGGTTCTGCATTTCTGTTTTTATCTCTTTGTTTGTGTGTGCCTTAAGGTGATAGTCTCTCTCTCTCTCTGAGACAGGGCTGACTATTTCTGAGCCTTATGTATAGGTGTAAGCCGCAGGTGACGGTTCCCCGATTTCAGAAACAAGATGACCGAACTTGACCAAAATTTGAACTTGATTTGGAAGGAGGTGGACAAACAGAACAATGAGGAACACAAAAGTGAAACGGAGTGACTCACAAAAAGGGGTTCCTAATGGCCTTCATCAGCCTTTCTATCAAACAGCAACAACAGTGGATCTTCCTATAAACGTGTGACGAAAATTTGGACTTTTGCTGCACTTTGCTAATCATTTAGCATAAAACAATGCGTATTAATTAATAAGCCATGCAGTCAGATTAAATGATGTCATATGATTAGGTAATGGCTATTCTGAATCCAAGACTGGATAGAATCAGGTTTAATCCTGAATGAGAAACCGGTTCCAGCGTCCTTGAGGAAAAAAAAAAAAAAGTTGTTTTGGAGCAGCTTTGTGCGGCTGTTTGAACGTACAGCCGAGCTGAGATTCCAGCAGAAAGCTTAATTCCCGTAATCGCAGGGAGGCAGAGGACTGGAACTAATTAAAAAAAAAAAACCTTTTTGAGTAACGAGAGAGGGGCTTTGGTGTGCGGCGAATTCAGGATGTGAGGCGCTGCAGCTGGCCGAGTGTCGGATGTCTGTGTGTGGAGAGGAGGGGTAAGAAAGGAGGGAGTGTTTGTCTGGCATGGCATTGAAATCAGAGACATCCACAGCACAGAATGTGTCAGCGTGTTCTGTAGAGGCCTGTGTGCGCGCACAGGAGAACGTGAGCTTGCTCTCTCTCTCTCTCACACACACACACACACACACACACACACGTACGTACAACCACCCAGGCCTCAACATCACTTACGCATGCACAGAAAGGAATCTGTTTTCTCTCTTATTTTTATCAGAATACGACTAAATGGGTGGAATCCCAGTACCTGGTATTTGTACATTACATAAAAAGCACCACTAATATAGACATACTGATGAAATTACATGACGTATACTACAAATATACACTCACCGGCCACTTTAATAGGAACTTGTTCTTGATTCTAAGATTGCTGTTCTTGGCTGGCAGGAGGACTGGAACCCAATATTATCTTCTGCTGTTGCATGCTGAGATGCTTTTCTGCTCACCACGGTTGTAAAGAGTGATTATATAAGTTACTATATCCTTCCTGGCAGCTCGAA
>JAOBAM010000026.1:28366589-28378307 GCA_025212355.1 Notarius kessleri
GAAATTGTTTGTGTTCATTGAGATATTGTTTAAAATGTTACTTTTCAAAGGGGGTGGACTCATTTATGCTGAGCACTGTATGTGTATTTTAAATATATGGGTTATAATTTTCTATACCAGTTCAATCCCTGCAAGCAGATTGTCCCACAACCAAAATTTTACTTTATTTAAAGTATTTTTACTACAGATCAGTGTTCTGGGTTAAAATAAGATTAAGAATGCATATAAAGAATTTTGTTTGTGGCATGACACTGGCCGCTCCTGGAGTATGAGGAATGCATGTTGTAGTGTGTGAAGTGGCCTTGTCTCTCAGCTCAACTTTCACTCCAGCTCAAATTGCCCTTCAGTGCCCCATGAAACAGTGAGTCAGGGAAAGGAGGATTACACCATACAGACAAACAAAAAGGAAGAATTTGAGTCAGACAACCAGATATATGCAAATACCACACACAATGTATGTAAATCAGGCATCTGAACTACTTTCCCCGTAAGTATTCTTTGACATGTGAGGCCATTTAGCATGTATTTTCTAAAAGCTGACCACACCACATCATAATGTTGCTAAGCACATACCTCGCAGTTACTCATGTTGGTCAAAACCCTGCTGTATCAGACAGGACGGAGAGACAGGGATATAGAAAGAGACTGATTTAATGAGAGAGACAAACAGAGAGGAATGAGCTCTGCTAATCTTCACTGACAGCCATGGACAGGAAAGAGTAGGGGGGCAGTGGCAAATGAATCCTCATACTCTACTCTATTGACAGTTGTGAACTCTTAATCAGATATGGAAAATAGTTCATTTGTTAGTGCATGAATTACAATCCTGATTCCAAAACATTGGGATGCTGTGTAAAATGCAAATAAAAACAGAATGCACTGATTTGCAAATCCTTTTTGATCTATATTCAACTGAACACAGTACCTCAACAAGATATTTAATGTGCAAAGTGATAAACTTGATTGTCTTTTGTAAATATACACTCATTCTGAATTTGATGCCTGCAACATGTTCCAAAAAAGTTAGAACAGGGGCATACTTACCACTGTGTGACATCCATCCATCCATTATCTGTAGCTGCTTATCCTGTACAGGGTCGCAGGCAAGCTGGAGCCAATCCCAGATGACTATGGGCGAGAAGCAGGTTACACCCTGGACAAGTCGCCAGGTCATCGCAGGGCTGACATATAGAGACAAATAACCATTCACACTCACATTCACACCTATGGTCAATTTAGAGCCACCAATTACCCTAACTGCATGTCTTTGGACTGTGGGGGAAACCAAAGCACCTGGAGGAAACCCACGCAGACACGGGGAGAACATACAAACTCCACACAGAAAGGCCCCTGTCAGCCACTGAGCTCGAACCCAGAACCTTCTTGCTGTGAAGAGACAGTGCTAACCACTACACCACTGTGCCACCTGTGTGACATCACCTTTTCTTTTAACAACACATTGGGAACTGAAGACACTAATTGTTGACATTTTGACTATCAAATTTGTTCCTATTCTTGCTTGATATACAACTTCAGTTTCTCAACAGACCGGGGTCTCCATCAACATATTTTGTGCTTCATAATGCACCATACATTTTAAATGGGAGCAGGCAGGCAGGCCAGTTTAGTGCTCGCACTCTATTGCTCCAAAGCCACACTGTTGTAACATGTGCAGAATGTGGCTTGGCATTGTCTTACGAGAATAAACAGGGACATCCCTGAAAAAGACATTGTCTGGATGGCAGCATTTGTTGCTTCAAAACCTGCAGCATTAATGGTCCCTTCACCCATGCCATGGGTGCTAACATACCCCTATACCATCACACATGCTAGCTTTTGAATTTTGTGCTGGTACAATCTGGATGGTCCTTTACTTCTTTAGCCCAGAGGACACAACGTCCATGATTTCCAAAAACGATCTGAAATGTGGACTCATCAGACCACAGACCACTTTTCCACTTTGCGTCAGTCCATCTCAGATGAGCTCAGGCCCAGCTAGAGAATTCAGCAGCGTTTCTGGATGTTGTTGATATGTAAGTTTCACTTTGCATGTTAAATGCAATGATGAACTGTGTTTACCGACAGTGGTTTTCCAAAGTGTTCTTGAGCCCATGTAGTAATATCCTTTATACAATCCTGTCAGTTTTTAATGCAGTGCCACCTGATAGATCAAAGTTATTTAGTGTTTGTTTTCAGTCTTGCCCCTAGGTGAACCTCACCCCTTCCTTGTTCACGAACAACTGAACCTTTCCAATTAGTACATAACCTGTGGAATGTTCCAAACAGGTGTTTGTTTGAGGATTCCACAACTTTCCCAGTCTTTTGTTGTCCCTGTCCCAAATTTTTTGGAACATGTTGCAGGCATCAAATTCAGAATGAGTGTATATTTACAAAAAAACAAAGTTTGAACATTAAATATATTGTCTTCTTAAATATCTTGTGTTCAACTAAATATCAGTAGAAAAGGATTTGCAAATCACTGCATTCTGTTTTTATTTACATTTTACACAGCATCCTAACGCTTTTGGAATTGGGGTTGTAAACTTGATGGTTGAATTACAACCCTAAAAAATGTTTTACCCCCCAAAAAGATAAAACACTTTGGAAAAGTATTTGCCCAGTAAAGCCTATTATAATCCACTGTGGCTCTTGATTGTGTAAAAATGGCCATAGTGCCAAAGAAGCTAAATGTCCTTTGTTTTATTTCAAACTGTTTTAAGGTATTGATCTATGAGGGGAGAGTGACCTTTTGCAAAATTTGTATTAAATCAGAGTGCTTTAGAAAATCAATAAAATACGAATGTTTGGCTAGATTTCAACCTCTGATCTGGTGCTGACCTCTGACCTCCGACCTCTTACATGAATAAGCAATCCTGAGAGCGAATTGAGTTTCTCCCTTGCTCCTCCTTACAGAAAACCAAGCGGGACGTCAATAACTTTGACCAAGACTTCACACGCGAAGAGCCTGTGCTTACTCCTGTAGATGATGCCATCATCAAACAGATCAATCAAGACGAGTTTAAGGGCTTCTCCTACTTTGGTGAAGAGTCTGTGTCCTAGGATTTTAAAATTTCATCTCCTGCATTTCTCCATCTGCTACACAGTGGTGTTGTTCACCTTTAAGGACTGAATGAAGACCATCTACAGTGTGGGTTTACATGTTTAATTAAAAGCTGCTCGTGCAGTTTTTTTGTTTGTTTTTGATTTACAGATTCTAGGATTTTTATTTTACAGAACACAAAGAGTCTTTCAGCTGAACAAGTCAATGCAAGTCTGTACAATCATATTCACACAAAATACACACATGTATGCCTAAGCAGAAACCCTGTTCAGAACATTAAAAAGAAGCCCAAGTACTTTACTCTAATAATGATTATAATAATAACTTTGTGAATTATTATATTATCAACCAACCAGATTTTTGGAGGAGTACTTTGCATTCATTTGAAGATTCTCAATTGAAGCAGTACATGTTCATTTTTCAAAGGCTCACATGCAACTAGTCTTTTGGAATCAGTTATTATTTTCTATCAGGAATTCGTGTTATAGACATAATTTTAAGCGACCAGTTGAGTCAGCATTACCCTTATATACATATACAGTAGGGTCCAAAAGAGATTTTTTCATTTAAAATTGGAAATCCAAAACAGAAGATTTTGGAAATTTGAAATATTTAAAATAAAGAAAGTGAATGTTCAATATCTTGAATATTTACTATTCAAGATATTGCACTATTTCTAGGTCCCTATTTAAATTTAGGCAAATTTGAGATATTGACTGCTTAACTCCTTGGTACAAAAGGTCAGATTTTCCTCATGCTTAATCTCTTCTACTGAAGCCTGTGTTCAGATGACACTCCAATGAATCCTACTTTTTGCTCAAGTTGTCAACAATATCAGTTGTAATGAAAATTATGTTAAATTTAAAAAAAAAAGGAAAACGGAAGCATTTTCACTAGTGGTCTAGAACTTTGGAACCCACTGTGTGTGTATACGGTGGCCTAAAGTGTTTAACATGTCAACAATTAAAAAAACAACAACTCAGTGTTAAAAAAATTACACAGTCAAATAAATATTATATTCCAATCTATAAATAAAGTTATGTGAAATAAAGTGGAATGGCACAGGAAAATCCACTGGTATCAGTAAGAAATAACTGATTCCACTTATTATTTCTCCTGCATATGCTAATTAAAATCACCTACATTAGTGCATACCGCGAGCTGTCCTAGTGGTTAGCGTGTCCGCCTCTTGACTGGGAGATCACGAATTCTGCTCGTGGTCGGGTCATACCAAAGACCATCATAAAAAATGGTGCCTACTGCCATCTGGCAAGGCACGCTGCAATACAGATGTGAGTAGGGAAGTCAAACTCTTGTGGTTACCAGAGGACTAGCCCCCCACTGTAACCCTAACTGTATAGACGAGAGGCCAAGGGCTATCGAAACAGAGATCGGCGCCCCACCCATGCGCCTCAAAGAGCTGGTTAGTACTGGGACAAGAGACTGCCTGGGAAGACCAGATCCTGGCGCGGAAGGCACTTTGACATTAGTGCATGTTGGTAGGTTAGTACTTTCAAAATGTTCTTAAAAGCACCATTAGGGCCAATATCCACAACATCTTTTGACCAACCAGGCACATACAGGAGCTCCTTGCAAGATTTCTGACTGAGCAGTTAGAAAGTTAGTCAGAAGAATAGCTCAAGAGCCAAGGACAACTCGAAAAGAGCTTCTGAAAGACCTGTAAGCAGCAGGATGCAGTCTTCATAGGGAACACTTACTGAAGAAAAAACATGTGAAAGCTCGTTTGAAGTTTACTACAAAACATTTGGAGAAGCCTGTAGATTATGGGGATTATTGTGGCCAGACAAGACAAAAATAAAACTTTTCGGCAATGATATGATGCACCATGTTTGGAAGAGAAATGTGTCTGCATATGACTCAAAAAATATTTTACCTCCAGTGAAGTTTGGAGGTGGAAGCATCCTGGTATGGGGCGGTTTCTCTTCTCATGGTACCAACAGAATGTACTGGGAAATTCTTGAGAAGAATCTGTTGCCATCCACCAAGACAATGAGGATAAGATAAGATACGAGTGGACCTTACAGCAGGAGAGTAATCCTGCAAAGGAGACTCAGCTGGTTCCACAGGAAGAAAATAAAGATGTTGCAATGTCCCAGTCAATCACCACACTTTGACCCAACAGAAAATGTGTTGAATGAACTGAAGATCAAGCTTCACCAGCAGGCTCCCTGAAATCTTCAAGATTTAAAGTGTCTGTGTAAAAACCCCACCTGAACACTGAGACGGATTCATTTCTTCATACAAGAAGCATCTTGAAGCCAAACAAAGGCTTCTCCAAATTTCAGTTAACGTGTTCAGTACTTCTCTCCTGTGTCATTCCATTTTATTGCGCATAAATTTTTAAACAGATAGAAATATTACAATTTCTTTAGGTGTACAGGTGCATTGCATTAGTACCAATGTCTGGTCTACATTTCATAAGAATCATTGCATAGGAAATATTTAAAAATGATTTTAAAAAATATTGACGTTGAATATATATATATATTTTCCTGAAGATTCAATACATGTTGAATATACACTACATGCACTACATCAGAGCCAGTATTCAGACTTCTGGTCCTGGTACTAAAGGAATCAAGTGTTGGTGGATCTGAGGCTGTACTTGATTTCTCCTGAATGTCACATCTGCAGTGTAGCCCTTCCCTTGTTCTGTAAAACCAAATGTAGGCAAACTACAATTAAAGGTGTAGCTCGTTATCTTGCTTTAAATTCAGGGGGATGTTTCCAAAAGAATCCAGAAAATTTGCCGGTGGTGTTTGATTCACTGGTAGGAGGATTTCTGAGCTGCCTTTTGGATCAACCTTACCTTAGAAGTGTTGACTTTAACTCATGCCATTCAAAGTGTTTGTGGAAATGATTGTGTGTCTGTTTTTTTTTTTTGTGAGAGTGATTTTGAGAGGGCATGTGTCTCATGAGTGTATTGAGTGTATTAAATGTATTTATTTTTTTAATTATTATTACTGGGCTGTCTTATTGTCAGTTGAATAAATTTTCTTCACTGAACCAAGGCTCAGGATTGTGAATGAGAGATCAGTACCTATTCACATCTGTCTGTCTATAGAACATGTCCTGTATATAAGTCTAAGGTCTAAATAATGGCCTTATCTGTTGCATGGTCATGAAAACAACAATATAGTACTAGAATATGAGTATGAGTAATTTACTGTCCATGTGCAATAAACTGTCTATGGGTGTCTCATTTGCATATGACGATTATAGTTTTCTCCTCTTTCCTCCTTCCCGTTTCTTTTCTCTGTTCTTTCTCTCAGTGTCATATAATTTGATGATATGCTAATTAATCTTTGCTGGTGACTTTTTCAGTTGACCAGTACAGAGGGCGCTTTTCTTCTGCTAGCACAAGTGTACCTTAATGTACATCAGTGTATTTATTTGGGTGTAAGACAACTTTCCCAGTTTGCACTCAGTTGCTATATATTTAGGGTCATAATTGAATGCATCTGTGCTAATGTTGGTTGGAGTGGAGCAGCTCGAGGTGTAGCTTTTAAAATCTAGTGACAAATTGGCATTTTCAAACTCACATTGGTCTAAAATTGCACTTTTGTTCTCAAAATAATTAAAATGTGGGTCATGTTTCTTAGAACCTGTTTTTGTGGCTGTACACTATATAGGTGTTTCCACTTCAACCTAAACATGATATATCTCCCAAATATTACATAAATACAACAGCTGAATTATTGTATCCTCAAATAAGAACAACTTGGCTATTTAATGTAAATTTGGCAGTTGGGCAAAATTATACCCAGAACATTATAATAGAGCTCCATACTTAAGAGAATATGGTAATGCATCAACCTGATTTTTGATGGCTTTTGCGACGGTACAACGTCCATACACACGAACGATGTACGTGTACCACCACAGGGAACCCGATCGTAAGTGCAAGGCAACGTATCTCATAAACACTTGACCATCGGACAACAAAATTTGTATTTTTATTTACATAAGCTAGATTAGTTTTTATCCAGCTCTTCTTTTTAATTTGCTTTTTAAAAAAAAAACACATGGGATTATTTATTAACACATTTTACACTCATCGGGAACTCCACTTTTAGTCAGTGCCTAAATATATATTTTTGGTCAAACAAAGTAAATTTTTGAACATCAAAAACAAAAAACCTAATTCATTCCTGAACCAATTTTACTCCAGTTATAGACATGAGGATTTGTCCAATAAAAGCCATCGAGTGGTACAGGTGTGAGTGAAGTTCTGTGAGCCAGTCAAGTATTCTTAGAATTTATTATTATTATTATTATTATTATTATTATTATAAGAAAAATGCTCATTTTTCTGGACGCATACTTGGATATGAAAGTGATTGAGGGTTGATTTGATTGGATGTTGCCGAACCACACCTTTTTGACAGTGTATTCATTGTCCTCCACATGCCCTTTTTTACAACTATGCTACTATACACCAGGTTCCTCCATAAATGTATAAATAAATGATAACATGAACAACAAAATACCATAACATCACAGTTTAACCCCTTGATGTTGCAGACTATTATTCAGTTTTTACAGTATCACGAAACCTATCATGCAGTAACCAAAAGAAATTATTCAAAACTAATGTCAAAAGTTGTGTAAGTAAGAAAGTGAGCAATGTTTGCAGAAGCTCGTGGGTCCTGGAAGTTTGAAGCTTTGAGCCATGATCACAAAAATGATAAAGATTGTCGAAGTGTTTACAGCACAGCATTACTTTCCTATTAACGTCTTCTTTACTATTTTATTGCAAAGCTGTCTTCTTTTTCAGATACATTATTCTGAGACTTCTTGTGAACATTTCTTGTCCCACAGCAAAGACTCCCACTACAACACCCAGACTAGCTTTAGCCATAATCTTACTCCTTTTTGACAAGTAATAAAATTGCATGTGGTTCATCGGTGGGCTGTCAGTTTGTGTGTCTTTGCATTGTTTTGCTGCTGCTGCTGTTTTCACTGCACTTCTGCAAAGGAGTCCTCACTACTTCCTTGCCAAATCTGCCTAGGGTGTTACACATTTTAAAATATTATGATAAATGTTTTATATATACAGAAGACTCGAAATAGGAATCACATTCAGGCTGTTGTACACATTAACAAGTTCAAACAAAATAAGCATATATACATGTCTACAAGAAGTACCTCTTGGGACAATACAAATCTATCTCTGTCTGATTGCGTATTATGTATGTATAAACAGAGGTACAGTGCAAATTAATGTAAGTTATGTGTATTATATCACTGTAAGTATCATACATGTGTATGTAAGCATTTTCTTTCATTGTATTGTGTTGTGAAACTGTACAGTGTGTCACACAACTTTTTTTTTAATGTTTTTTTTCCTCTGGCCTTTCATCATTGCCATGTTTAATGTACGCATTTTACTGTGCCAAATGTACTGTACTCAAAAGATGTGAATGTGGATTGTTTATTTTGGAGCCTATTAAATAAGATGGTCTTAAAACTACAGTCATTGTTCCACTTGTAAAGACTAGTGTGTTTAATACACACACCTGATACACACGATTATTCATATCAAAGAGAAGACTGGAGGTGGTGTATAAATCACTTAATGTTAAATATTGTTGTGTCCTTTGTGAACCTTAAAAAACCTTTTTATTATTATTTCTTTTCTGGGAAATTAGCAAGATATGTAAGTTGTCACTGCTGAATCTGAGTTAGGGTTGAACATGTGACAGGCAACTGTTCCTCTGTTACACAACAAATAAAATAAATCAGGTTCCACTATGGCAAGATGAGCCAAACTAATTACAGGAGTGTAAATAAAACCTTTCCACAACAGCTAAGAAACTGAGCTTGTGACAGATTTAGTGTTGTGTCAGAAGTAGACCTTTTTTTCCCCCAGAAATTGCAGGAACAGCTTTTAGGAACAGCTGCTTGCGCATTGTATCTCACGTGCAGCGAATGTTAACTGTTAACATTAGTTATCTAGCAGCTTGCTAGGTTCTGTAGCTTACGTGTGTGTGTGTGTGTGTGTGTGTGTACTAAAAAGACACTAAATGTGACAGACTGACACTCTCGCTCTTTCGTATATCATCAGATGGCCAACTCAGTATCATGCAGCCACGCCCTCATCTCTGGTCAGCTTCTGAGAGTGGGCTGTATAGGGGGCAGCCGGTGATTATGTGCCGGCAGTCTGTTTAGGTTCACCACACTCGCATGCTGCATTGTCTGATAGGCCTCACTTTTTCAGAGATGACTTGACGCGGCTGACCCCAGTGCGTAGACAATTCAGCGAGGTCCACAGGTGGCGTGGCAGGTCTTCTCCTTTTACACCGCCTCCTGGGTCCCTGATGTATCGTTGGATGCAGGAGGGCCCAGCCATCTCCCACGTCTGTTTCCAGGATGCTGCCAGCCAGGCGTCTCTGGACAAGTCCTAAGGGATAGACTGTAGCATCTCTTGTGCTGCCTTGTTGTAGGGATGACGAGACTTGAGCCTGCCTGGTGGAGCCGGTGTTATTGTGGTTTTGTGCAGGATGTGCCAGTCGTACTTCCGGGCTTTTCTTGCCAGGGTGAGGGTAGCTGCGTCCCGTCGGAGACTGGCCGGGGCGATTCCAGCAAGGACTGGCAGGTGGGACACGGGTGGGTTTCAGACAACCAGTTACTATCTGGAGGGTGCTGTTGATGGCAGTATCTACCTTGTTCATGTGTGGACTTCTGCTCCAGGCAGGGGCACAGTATTCGGCTACAGGTAGGACAAGGGCTTGCATGGATATGCGAAGGGTCTGGGGGGAAGCTCCCCAAGTCAAACCTGCCAGACAGCAGATAAGCAAGACCCTTGCTGTTACCTTGGCCTTCACTTCATCCAGGTGTTGCTTATAAGACAGTGTCCAATCCAAGCGTACACCAAGGTACTTGGGGGCTTGCTGGAACTACAAGCGGTTGTTGCCATCATACATGTCCAGTTCCCTTCTTGCTTCCGAATTGTTGAGATGGTATGCTGCAGACACTGCCTTGCCCACACTGAGCTGAAGGTGCCACTTCTGGAAGTAGTCTACCAGGATGCCCATGTCTCGGTTGAGACCATCTTCCATCACCTTCTGTGTTGGGCATCGAAGCATGATGGCCAAATCATCTGCATAGCCGTACCTGGTAGATATTGTATCTGGCAGGTTGTGAATGTAGATGTTGAACAACACTGGTGAGAGGACAGAGCCTTGTGGGACACCGTTCTTCATCCTTCAGAGCCTGCTGGTCTGGCCATCGCTGGTCTGTAGGATAAAGCTACGGTTCGATAGCATCTCCATGATGAACCTCACCATGTGCCGATCCGGGATTGTCCTCAACAGTTTCAGATGTAATCCACAGTGCCACAAGGTGTCATAAGCAGCTGTCAGGTCCAGGAATACTACTCCAGCTTTCTCATTATCCTGAAAGCTGTCTTTGATATCCTGAGTGAGTAGGGTTACCTGATCCACTGTTGACCTGCCTCGGCTGAAGCCGGCTTGTTCCGGTGGGAGTTGTGGGTCCACCACTGGCTCAATGCAGCTGTGAATCAGTCTCTCCAGGATCTTATATGGGACACAGAGCAGAGAGATGGGCCTGTAGGACTTCAGATCTTCAGCGGGTTTGTTCGGCTTTGGCAAGGCTATGACGGAAGCACGGCACCAGGTCTTTGGAAGCTTGGACCTCTGGAAGCATGCTGAGAAGAACAAACATAGCCAGCAAGACGTTCTTTCACTTTGGTGTATGACAAACTCTGGGTGGATATTGTCTCGACCTGGTGACTTGCTCGGCTTCAGTTTGTTAATTGCTGCACTTAGTTTGGCTGCTGTGAAGTCTCCTGAGAGGTTGGCATTGACGCTGGCTGCCCTGGAGAGAGATGACACCTCACAGAAGATCATTCGTGTGCAGTTTTTGTCTGCAGCTGGGAAGCAATGGCATCTGCTGTCACTTGACACCTGCGGGTTGTTGTTTTTCTCCCTGAGAGCAGGTTGATGGTCTGCCATGCCTTCCGGCTGGAGTGGGTGAAGTCGATATATTCCACTACTTCAGTCCACCTAGTCCTTCAGGTGTCGTCCAGCTTCTGTAGTAAGATTGCTACTGTTGCGTCCATTTCTTCCCTAGTGCTCGCTTGCTGGTGTTGGCGCAGCAGGCAGCTGTACTCCTCATCCCAGCCCAGGATGTAGTTCTTGTTGTAGCCACGTGGGATGTTGTGCTTTGCTGCCCTTAGGAGGACTTTACAGTAAGCAGCATCCACATCAGCTGCTTTTGGGTCCAGCAGACCAGCAGTTCTTCTTTCCATTTCTGCCATAAACAACTGCCAGCTCGCCTTCCTGAAATTCCATCTCCTAACTGGTTTGCCAGCTACCGGCTGTGCCAGCGATGGTACTTTGATGATGGATGGCCGGTGGTGTGAACGAGGGAACCTGTCCAAGACACGTCTCCCCGGTTTCAGGTCATTACTGCAGCATACGGTGAAGGCCAGGTCTGGGTTGATGTAAGAGTTCCAGCATGCAGAAAAGAATCTTGGGGGCTCTTTTGGGTCGAAGAGCAGCAGTGCTTCAATGTTAGAAGCCCACTCACTCAGCACTTCACCATCATGTGATGTGTGGTTGTAACCCCAATCTGTATGTTGGCAGTTGAAGTCACCTGCATAGATGGCGGGA
>JAOBAM010000026.1:28644137-28654771 GCA_025212355.1 Notarius kessleri
CTGTACTATGAAAGCTAAGTCGTACCGGAGTCAAATTCCTCGTGTGTGTAACATACCTGGCAATAAAGTGCTTCTGAACCAGCCAACAAGTGTCGACTGGGGTATCCTAGATGACATCGAGGATTATCTGATAAAGAACTTGATGAGTCCATCACCATGGAAGAGGTCAACAATACCAAACTCAAAGAGTCCAGGGCCAGATGGTATCCTTCCAGAGATTCTTGTATACGGTGGCAACACTTTTTGAAAATCTCATTGTTAACCATTTTTAATATTTTGTGGGAGACAGAAGCCATACCAACTGACTGGGTAGATGCTAATACCTGTATTATTTTTAAAAAAGGTGATTGCAGTCAATGTGGAAACTACTGTGGTATATCACTGCTTAGCATCGCAGGAAAAGTTTTTGCTGATGTCCTCCTTCAGAGGCTCCAGTGTCTGGCTGAGTTGGTCTACCCTGACTCTCAATCAGGATACAGAAGCAACAGAAGTACTATCAATAGCATCTTTACCCTGCAACAGATAATGGAGAAGTCCAGAGAACAGCAACAAAACTTGCACATTGCCTTTATTGACTTCACCAAGGCTTTCGACTGTGTAAATCATGAGCTGCTTCTCAAGATGTTGGTGAAATTGGGCTGTTCTCCTAAGCTCAGTTGTATTATCAAGAAACTACATACAGACGTACATGCAAGACTGATCATTGACGGAGAACTGACGTACTCGATGGGTTCAAACAGTGGAGTAAAGCAAGGCTGTAAGATTGCTCCTACCCTCTTTGGAATATATACTGCTATACTACTCACCCTCGCTTTCAAGAACATCAGTCCCACACATAGCATCAAGGTTTGCTTTAGATATGATGGTGACATATTCGATCTTCGATGCTTGAAATTCAAAACCAAGGTACTTACGAAATATATAAGAGAAGCTCAGTATGCTGATGATATGGCAATCTTTTGCAATGATGCCACTTCACTTCAGCTCCTATTATCTTCTTATAACAATGTGTCACAAAAAATGGATCTTCGGATCAACACCAAGAAAACAGAAACCATGAGTGTAGGAGAACAAGCAGACTTTTACATCAATGGACAAAAGTTGACAAAAGTGGATCACTTCAAATACCTTGGAAGTTACATCAGCAGT
This sequence comes from Notarius kessleri, assembly GCA_025212355.1. NCBI lineage: Eukaryota > Metazoa > Chordata > Actinopteri > Siluriformes > Ariidae > Notarius > Notarius kessleri. The sequence goes on from JAOBAM010000026.1 coordinate 28,645,287, forward strand.
GACTGCAAGCTAGACAAAGAAATTACTGTGTGTATCCAAACTGTGTCACGTGCCTTTGGTAGACTTGGTCTTCGACTATCGAGAACTAACAACTGAAACCAAACTTAGTGTACAATCAATGCGTTATACTGGTGATTGTGTATGGAAGCAAGACTTGGGCTCTTTACCACCATCATATTGGAAATCTAAGAACTTTCCAGCAACGGTATCTCAGATCTATTCTTAAAATCAAATGGGACTATTACATCATGAATGATGAGGTTCTGGACTATGCTAAGTCTGAAGATATTGAGATCATACTTGCGAGAAATTGACTGCGATGGGTGGGGCATATTGTATGTCTACTACATGATGGGTTGGTCAAAGCACTGTTCTTTGGTGAACTGGCAGAAAGTCTTAGAAAGGCTGGTTGTCCATTGCTCAGATATAAAGATACCATCAAGGACATTCTGAAGCGTGGTGGAGTACTGCACAAGTGGAAAGATATTGTAACTGAGAGGCCACAGTGGCGGAGGTGCATTCATGACACATGCAAAAAGATCAACATTGTCAGGAAGGAGGATAACAGGAGGAAAAGAGAGCTTTTGAAAGGACATAAACAATGAATTTTGATATGAAAAGAGAGAGCCTTACGTGGACTCAATTAATGACCTATAATGAACATAATATACATTTATTGCCATATATATGTGGTTAACTATAACGTCTCCTGTAGCCGTCTTGTGATCTGTATTTACCCGTATCGGGTTTAAGGCAAATATATATGTATAATCATAAATGCAGTCTTGTTCGACTGTGTTCGAGCGTACTCTAACACACCCAATGCCATGTCTCTTCCAGTGAATGGCATTTCTATACCTAAAAAGATAAAAACATTAAACATTTTTGACCTGTTTCCACACATGCTGTTAAATTTGAGGTCAATTGAACGAGAATTGGCGAAGTTATTAGATTGTGAAATGATATCAAATTTTTTGAAACACCCTGTACATTAAAAGAGTGGTATTTGTAATTCAACTGACTACACACTGAGGTTTTTTTTTTATTTATTTTTTTTATACTGTATACGTCCTCAGTACAAACTCTTGTGGTTTGTCATCTACAGCTTTCTTACACAGCTCCATTACAGATTTCTACAGCTACTGTATCTTGCACTTGTTTCTGGTCAAGTTATGGAAACTTACATCCCTGTCGGTTGTTTTAACAGTTTTTAAACAACCTGGACTTCACTTTCACATAATTGGCAACTCTGCCTCCCTGCCTCACTTTTTCCTCTATACCTCTGTCAGGTATTCAGTTTACCCAGTGACAAAAACCCCAGGTAGTCATGTATAGAAATATTTCAGAGGGAGAGGACTGGAGAACTGAACAAATACAGTATTTGGGATTTCTCTAGATTGTTTTTTGTCTATATTTGGAAACTAGAACAGTGAATGTTTTGATCATATTCTATATAAATATCAACTGACTTTCTTTAAAGTACTTCTGAGTATGCATGATGACATTTAACGCGAACTTGTTTAATATATAACATTGATGTGAATGGCACGGGACACGGATGCCCAGCAACCAGCAGAGGGAGATAAAGGAGGCAGTCTCAGGGGGGATGAAGAGAGATCTCTGAACCAGAACATATTTATTCACCTGTCTGAATACGAAGAGGTCTGCTGGCATTTGACCAACAGCTCATCAATGCACCTCTGTTCAACGTGTTAAAGAACAAGGTACCAGGATCTAATCCAAAGGTCAATCATTCTTCAGTGAGAGGAAAGCTGTTCTACAAAATAAAGGCTTTGGGTCAACTACAGCATGTCATTGGCAGCTGTACCTCCCTCAGATCTGTCAGGTACTTGAAAGAGTGCTGAGATGTGTGAAACTTCCTGTCATGGTATTTTGTTCAGACTTGACTTAGCTGGCAGCATATTTCTTCAACTTGGATGAACTCTTGTTGACACTGACATTGCTGTCTGCTGTGGCCACCTCCTCATTTTAGATGGTGCAAGTGTGTGTGTACACACACACACACCTGGTTGAAAGTAGGAGAGGACAAAAATGGGAAGAGTTCACTGCTGCCAAAAGCATTAGACCTCTAATGTGAGATTCTAGCCTGTTTAGATCTTCCTGGTATTGCTTGGAGAAGGGACTAAAGATAGTACATAAAGACCAGTATGTATATGTTTACAGAATGCATATCCTCCCCTCCCCAACCCCCAATTGTTCATAGCTTTACCTGAACAATTACATTGACCCAGTCCTCAACTGCGAAAATGCTCAGCTTCTTCTATTGACAGCAAAGGTAGAAAAAAGCCAAGACGGCTTATCAAATTACCCTGCCATCTGTCCACAGAACTTTTCATTTGGCATTAAAGGCACTTGAGTATCTGAGAACAGGGGTTTAGAGCTTTTAGGCATCTGGATTAGCAGTGTTGACAGGTAAGAGTGTGGCGGTGTGCAGGAGTGATGAGGTTAATGACTACCTGTGCAGGTGAGAGGAGCGTCTACTAAAGGGCCATGTCACTCAAAGTGGCAGTGAAAGCAGGCCTAGTGAGCCGAGACAGCCTCTGAAAGTCACCGTAAACAGTCAGATCTGAATGACAGCACAGGAATGTGGGTTTAAAAAAAAAACACACACTTTTAATGGGATTGTTCTGCAGGGCAGGTCACTGAGAGAAGGGAGGGGTGGAAGGGTGAGGTGTAGAGAAGGCAAAAGAAGGGGATGAGCAGGAAAGGATGTCATGGGTCACGTGAATGTTTTGGGTGAGAGCTAAGCATCTCAAGGATGAGGAAAATGTGATTGTTTTTGTTGTGCTGAATGAATACAGTTGTATGCAGTCATCCATTTCAGTTTCCCATTTCATTTCTCACAGTCATCCATTTCAAACGTCATTTGATTTCCTGCAGCTTCAAGAGCACTTTGATTGCACAGTTGATTAAGGACTTTTGTCCAAAAAGCCCTGTTACTTTTAAAAGTTTGTGTACGACACTAAACTTTTACTCTGTCTGTTGATCTATCTTCTTTCTGTCGATTTAATTAGGGGTGCAACCAAATACAAATACACTATTCAGAATGAACATGTACAAATACGAAAGGTGCACTATTCCCAATTATTATTTTTTAAATACTGCTTTTTGGAGCACTAAATAGTGCCACTGTGTTCAATCCTGGATGGATGGGTGGATAACTAGCTAGCTAATTAATTAACTAACTCGCTCTCAAAATCTATTGGAAAGCCTCCCAGAAAAGTTGAAGCTGTTATAGCAGCAAAGTGGGAACGAGCTCTGTGTTATTGGCCATGGTTTTGGACTGGGCTCATATGGGTGTGATAGTCAGGTGTCCACATACTTTGCCTATCTGACTATCTATCTGTCTGTCTGTCTCTGTATTTGTCTCTCTGTCTATCTACTTTATCTGTATCTGCCTGTCCATCTTCTGCAATCGTAATTACTACTAAGTCACATTAGGACGATCTGACGGTGTAAGAGAATATTTTGTGTAAGTGGTTTGGTTTCTCGGACCTTTTGAACCTGAGTGCAAAGGCTGTAATACACCCGCCACAGTGTGTTATGACTCCTGAAGCAACAGGTCAGCTAGGCCAACACTCGCTACCTAAATATACCACTGTACACTGTATGAAAAATAAAACACAGCTGTCTCTGAAATATCCCTCACCTTGAGATGGGATGAAGTAAGTGTTCATGTTCCTGTCTCTCTGTTGGTGTAGTGTACTCTGTCTGTAGTGTGTCTCTGTGTGATGGGTTGAGAGGGAAAGTGAGTGAGGTGGAAGTTGACATTCCTGTCCCCCTAAGGGGACAAGACATCCCAAAAGAGGAACAAAAACAAGCCAGTATTAGTAACAGGATATGCCTGCAGCGTAAACTGGAAACTTGTACCTCCTTATCTAGGGGGCAAGCAAGTTGCTTGGTATTGCTTTCCCATACATACCTGATCCTGCTGATAAGATCCTATTTGTGTACTGGAGCTCTCGGTTTACCCAAAAAAAAAAAAATCCCCTTCTATTAGCCAGCAGGTGAGGAAGAGGAGGGTAACAGATTTACTGCGTACTCTGTAATTAACTGCTACTAATAGCAGTCAACTGCAGACGCAATAATGATGCAATTAGTAAAGCCATGAATCAATGCAAGTGTCAAAGTGAGTCACTAGAGCACTTGCCATTGTGCTGTTGTTGACTAAGCTGTGAGTCAAGTTTGAATGAAGATCGGATGAGGTGTAGGTGTGTATGTGTTTTTTGTGTCTAGGCTGGATGATATTCAAATTGTCGTCTGTGTGTCTGATTCTGAATGTGTGTAATTGACATGCCCTCTGAGTGACTGTCTCTCCAGGTAACGTTGTCTTTGTCTGTTTCTATCACTTCTGTAATCCAAAACTCAGGATGTCCATAGTTGATATCAATCAAAATACAAAGCTACCATTAAAAATCACTGCCTGTATGATGTAAGACTCTGTCCAGTTCATTAATAATTTAACTTGCATGTTGTTACTTCCTGCAGTTTATTTGATTTCTATACAGTTTTATGAAGTGCTATAATATAAACCACTGCACTTAATGATTAGTGTTGTTCATAAAACTGGTTTGTTCATGAGACACGTTTGACACATTCTTTGTACGTGTGTGTATGTGTTCGGGTGACTTCTTTGGAAATTAGATACGAGTTTCAGGGTTTTGAAATTTGAATTTGAATTTGCATTCTGTGTTTTACAGAATTACGGAAGCAAAGGAAGAAATAATGGAGTGTGTGTGTGTTGCATGTGCACGTGATTAATCATAAATCATTTACGTGACATCTGTCAGCAGGTACAGGCTTTAGAGGTTCATACTCCTCAATCCAGACATCAAACTCGGTCCTCTTGCAAAATGTATAGGAACTATTGCAAACAATTTCATTCCATTGTATATGAAAGAAGCTATCCATTCATTACCATTCATGACATAAGATTCATGTTGTGTGATCATGCACATGACATAGATTAATAATTTAATATTTCATGAGCTCTCCATTAAAGGTGTGACTGGGGCTGTTTTTTTTTTTTTTTAATTCCACTCACTCCAGATCCCGAGTTCATATCCAGAAGATGTCACAGCCATCCATGGCTGGGAATCTAGGGTGCAAAACTGACTGTGCTCTGGGTGGGAGGTATGACTTACACTTTCTTTCCTGTCATTCAGAACAACACTAACAAACTGTGGGAATTTGTGCACTCATGTATGCAGAAGTGTGTAAATAGCACTTTCCTCCAAGTGTGTTATGCTGCCCTGTGATGCATGAGATGACACGACTGGGGAGTAAAATGGGGGAAAAAAAACAGCAGTAAAGGAGGATATAAAACCAGAGCATCAGCGATACAGTAGCTCACACAGCTCTACCATGAGAAATCAGACTTGTTTATAATTAGCCAAGTTGCTCTTCATGAGAACAATTTGATCTTCCAAACAAAACAGTCCGAATCAAAATTCACTGAAAACTCTGGGAGGAGTAGCGATTTTCCTGAATGTTCATTAATCAGCCTAATTAATAACTCGTTAATGATAAATCACCAAACCAAGGAGTAACTTTTGTGCAGACTGATTAGCTCTTCCATACAAAACAATCAAAATCCATTGAAAACTCAGAGAGAAGTAGCAATGTTGGTGAACCGTGGACGGCCAGTGAGCTAACAGTCATTGAAGGTGAATGTATGACTAAAGTCTCATTTACACCAGACTTGTTAAATGGGTCTGTCAGTGCTGGGCGAGCACCGTGCCATATCCATGTTAATCAAGATGCACTTTCTTTGTAATGCACCTCTACTTTCATTGTAACGCTCACTGATAAGCAGGCAGACTTTTCAACAGGACAAATATGCTCCATCTCTTTCTCATACTTGTCTGTGACTTCACTCTCCTCCTTTCTTGTTTTTGTCTCTTTCTCTTTCCCTCCATACCTGTCTGTTTTCCCTTTCATTTTTACGTTTTTTGCTTCTTCGTTCCTGAAAGGTAAGATGATCCTGCTCTTTCTTCCCCCCCACAAAACAATGCCAGAAGGCGTCTGCTTCATCTGTGAAATCTACCTGATTTGGAGCACATCCATCTACCCACATATCCAGCCTGTACTCAAGACCAACACTAAAGTTGGCGATTTCAGCAGGGGTCTTCACAGTATGTTAATTGTAAATGTATGCTGATGAAAATAGACCTTAAAGGTTGCTCGTTATTGATGAAGGACTTTGCAGTGCTCAGCACAAGCTTCCGCAGGAGCTGAACACCACGGTGCTGCTCTCTAATGGTTCTGATGTGGTTAAAATCCAATACAGTGGTCTATCGTAGGTCACGTATAGCTGCTTCTTCAGTATCATTGGGGAAGTATGCCAAGCCCTAACGCTTCTGTACTCGTGTGTCAAGAGAAATGTGCTAGAGAGGTTTGGCTGCTGAGTATGGTATAGTCTTTCTGCTATGAAAATGGTTAATGTTGGCAGCTCGAATATTGGTGCAGGCTTTTGGGGTAACAACCACAGATATATATTTTATACTGGTGCCATATTAAGATGCTCATTAAGCTTTTCAGTGGAACTTGTATGTCATCCATCACTTCATGAATCAACCGTTGTCTGTCTAGCAGACTTCTGGCAGCATCGGCGTCTAATTTCATAATCTTTTGAGCGTCTTTATTTTGAGTGTCTGTTTGAAAGGGAGGAAAAATGTCGAGTGTTTTACACATAGTGTCTTACACTTGACCCTGCTTAACATTTCAGTTTGTGAGTTTAACCAACATTCATATGAGGACTTCCTTGGGATCTCTATAACCCGCATCTCGTAAGTCAAGAGTGGCAGGGCTTATTATTTATGTGAATGAAGCAGTTGTTAGTATTGTGATAAAATATAAGCCTTGAACGGCTAGCCTGCAGGCACCACAGGCAGACAGCCATGACTCATTGCTACTGGAGCCGACCTGTCTGCTAAAGCGCTCAGAACTCGGACCGTGGGTCCAGACCCACCCCTCCCACACACACACCACTTGTAACCCCCAAGCACGGACCCATGACAAGGCTGAAGCCGACCTTAAATGTGGGGGCGTGAGGTGGCCTGTTTGATTGCCCCAGTTCAAACCTTATTTGTGGTCTTATTCACTGAACGGAAAGTGGGTGTGAGAATGATTGAACTGACATAATCTGGCCTGAAATCTCTTCTCTGTCCCGCTGTATTTTTCTTCACTCTTTTCCATCGTTTCCAAGCAGTTACACATACACAAACACACCTTGCCTTTAGTCCCACCATGCCAACGCCACCTTTTCCTTTTCTCCGGGGCAATAGGAGAAGGGTGTTGGGTCACAAACTGCCACAGTCAGGGCAGCCATGAGTCATGGTTCTATTTTAAACTGCAGCTATAAACAACATGCATATCCTGTTACAGTGCAAACAAATGGACTGACTTGCAGAGAATCCATTAAGTATCAATAAACAGTGGGCATGATTGCTTTTTAGCTGAAAGTAATCCAGAAAAAGTAACTTGTTTCATAGTAAAATATCAATGATTTCTTTATAAGCTATACACCATGAAGCCCAACACTAGTCACACTGATGACTTTCGAACTGTAAACTGTAAACACTGTATTTTAGAAACATAAATACTGTAGAATAATGTAGTCTACACCACACGACATCTGTAGGTGGTTTAAACAGAGCTCGGATGTGTTTCAACCCAATTTTGTGAAGTAATTATAGCACGCAAGAGAATTTTGTTGGATTTGCTTGGTTGACTTATTTGGATTGCGACTAATTTCCACTGTGAATGAAAGGAAATGATGTTTATTGAATACCTCACTTTGTGTAAATGTCATCAGTGTTGAATCTAATTGCTTACTGTATTTAAATGGGTTTCTGAAAAGGCTGCTTGCTGTGTGAGGCAATTCTAATTATTTGCCATTTTAATTAGAATTACAACGGATTATGATGTTGTAAAAATGAACACATTTCTCTTAACCCTGTAGGAAATTTGTGACGCAAAAGAAATGTTGGTTTATGTATAAAGTGATTTTTGCTTTTCATTAGGGCAAAATTCTATTTATTTCTCTGGACATGCAGTTGTAGTTTTGGCGTTTAAACAGATTACATAACTAAACATTAGGTTTCGTGAAAGGAGATTTATTTTTGAACAAGTAAACCAACTTAAAAAGTAGATTAGACAAGAAAAGGGTAGTTTTCCAGTGTGTTCACTCTAATTACTCTAAAGAAATGACAAGAAACACTGTTCAGATGAATGGTGGCGAAATGACGGAAACTTGCAAAACATCAGGTTGGAAATCTGGAGCACCTTTGTACCCTGCAAGCAACAGTGACTGAATTTAGCAACTTGCAGAGTCCTGACATGGGCGTGAAGAGGGTGTTAATTGGTCTGTGTCCATTTAACCCCCTCCCACCCTGATTTTTTTTTTTTTTCTTTTTTACCCCCCCAATTGTGTCTTTCCAACTTTCACCCACTATCTAAGTCTCCTCTGTCACACAACACTCATGCTATCTTCTAATTAGTGTATGTTTGGAAGGAAGTGTGTATCTCATTCCAGTACCCATTCGAGTATTTCTATAGTTTGTGATAATTAATTGTAATACAATTTTATACCATTCTCTTGTGAATAGATACATGTCTGCTATACTTGACAACAGTTTACAGAAGACAGTAATTATAGAGTCACGGTGCAATAAATATCACTAGTCACATTTTCTTTAATATTCCAGCTAAGTTTAAATTTGAATAAATTGATTGAGGCCAGTTAGAATGAAACGGAGCATTCCACAGTCACCATGTTGCTTCGGATGTGTAATGATGGCAATGCACATTTCCAAAGAAATTACTATAAAAGTAATCATATTCAGCAGTTACATTACAATTATTCTTCTATTTAAGGGTAGTATTCCAAAACACAGGTCTTTTAGATAAAACTTTCATTCAGTTTGGCCTCAATCAGTTTATTCTATTCTGATCAACATTTTTTTTAACATCAGTTTAGCTATTGGTGGATCAGTAACTTTACACAAAACCTAATAACCCATTAATAAAGACTTGTTGAAAACACAAGTTGCTTGAACACTTGGTTAACACATTACCCTCATCTTAGTTCCTTGTTACACTCTGACAGGACTCAAGTTTTCACGTGATCTGATAGATAATGTGCACAGCCATAATAAAGTAATAAAAATATTGTTGCATAAAACAGTGAGGCAGTATAAACACTAATGTGAGTGACGAAGTTATTCCTGAATATGCACTTTATACTAGTGTTGGCTAAAAATCATGATTTCTATGAAACAAGATCCTTTGACTTGTGTATATATAAATAAATAAAATGTGTGTGTATTTTATTATTTTTTAAATTAGCAATTGTAAAGGACAATGTACAGTGCCAATCAAAAATTTGGACATCCTTACTCATTCATAGTTTTTTTTTTTTTTTTTTTTCTGTATTTTGACTATTTTCTACTTTGTAGAACAAT
>JAOBAM010000026.1:28676116-28688110 GCA_025212355.1 Notarius kessleri
CATCTAATGCACTGGGTGGATAAACTAAGTCATTTTAAAAATTATTATTATTATTATTATTATTATTAAATAATAATAATAATAATAATAATAATAATAATTGAACATGCAGGTTAATTGTCATGGAACATTATTATTATACCAGTGTTCCATTTTGAATAATCATAATGTTATTTACAAACGTTTGTAAAATGTTCATTTAAACAGTACCTTTGCTTGCTGAACATGAACCAAAGGCCAACAAGTAACTGCAGGATATCATACAAATAATAACATAAATAGGCTGTAAATGGATTTACATGCAAATTTGTTTTAATAAAATATGCATCATTAAATAAGCACTAAATCATAGTTCAATTATTCAGCACATAATCAGTGAAGCAGCAGCGTACTTAATTATATTCACCTCGCAGTGGGTCTGAGAGAGAGAGAGAGCTCTGCAGAGAATAATATGTTTTTTAATTACCATACAGCTGGTGTTGAGTTACTAATAAGTCAGATTATCATATAAAACACACTCTCCTGAGTCTGTGAAAGTATACACACCCACATGCACACAAACACTGCATTACACAGATTATGTCTGGAGGGTGAAATTTGTGTGGATATACAAAAACTCAAGCACATCAACAAAATTAATATGCCACACACTTTCAAAATGGCTTTAAGAACTCGTTAAGTGGTGTGTGTGTGTGTGTGTGTGTGTTGGAGGCACGGAGGGAGATGGAGGCAGACTGATAGTGAATCCTCCTCCTGTGGTCTCAGTGGTCGTGTTAAGCACAGATGAAGGTTATCTCTCTCGGCTGTGTGTGAGTGGAGATGACTTACTGTTCCTGTGGTCACATTGGCCTTGTTGAGTGTGGACACTGAGATATCTTCCGAGTGTGTGTGTTAGGGGGAGAATTTATCTGTGTGTTTGTGTACATATGAGCGCCTGAGTGCAGATTTCATTCTGATATATTATCATCTGATCCCTCAGTTTCCTGCCATTGATCAAGCACTCTTTTCTCAGCTGTGGGGCTGCGAGAGAAACCTGATGGCCCAGTCGGAGATGATGAGAGGAAGGAGAAAACAAAAGAATCGATACACGCTTCTTCAGTCTTCTTTTCTTTTTGAAAAGACCTGGGTGGTGAGTATTTGTGTTAGTGTATAACTTTGCATTTCTGTCTGGATAAATGCATGATGTGTTCACGGATACAGCTTTTACTTCTGCATATAACATTTTGCGTCAAAGTTAATAAAATAAGATGCAAAGTGTGTGTATTAAATATTAATACCAACAGCTAAAACAGTCAACCATTTCTGCTGGACTGGAGGATAGATTGAGAGTACTTTTGCATTGCTGTCCATCACCATTCTGTCATAACATACTGTAGTTAATGTAACTTCCCACAACACATGCTGAGAGACCTTAACTGTCCTATACTTGGCATAATTATATGCCTAGTAATATATGTATCGTATGTCACACACACATACAGTCTATATTCTCCACGCATAGCTGTGCTCAGATTGTGTGCTCATTTGACCAAAGACACTCTCTTATCTAGTACAGGAATTTTGTTAGCTGTCAGATCCACCATTACAACAGATGTCAGGAAATTGTCAGTCATATCCTGGAATGGGTGCTCTAACACCCATTTCATCATAACAACCCCATGTCCTCGTCTCTTTCTCTCACACACACACACTTATCTCACCCCCAAGCATCACACATGCATACATACATACATGCGCGCACACACACCGTGACTGTGAGTGACAGTAGATCAGCTAGCTTGGCCCTGTGAGGGTCGTGACCCTCTCCATCTGGACCTGATCGCTGTGCTTACAGATAGACTCTCGTCTTGTAGGGTCTTGTAGCTTTAACTGAAGAAACCTTCGTGTTCTCGCTCCATGTTTGGTTGTTGTACTTAGGTAGTGAATTGCATGCCATAGTCATATATGGAAGTGTCTTACTTTTTTAATTCTTCAGTGCTGGTGGTAAGTGCACAGATTAGAGGTGATTTTTCTTTTATTTAAAGACTTCTGTATGAAATACATTTTAGCAATGTTGGGAATTGGAAAAATACTAAAATGTGTAATTAATCACAGTATTTAGGTCAAACGATCATAATCAAATGCAAAACATTTAATTGAAAACTACTGTGCTTCTCTTTTTACAGCTCAGTGACTGAACAAGTGAGAGGTTTTTACCTTTAACTGATCATGGTAAGAGCTATCCATCTCTAGGCCTCTGTGAGATGAGCAAACACTGAAGTTATTAAGCAGTAATTTTAACTACAGTACATTTTACACATTGAAACACACTGCCAAGCAATGAGTCTGGACACATTGGAGAGAATATATATTTTTCGAAAGGCTTAGTTTCTGAAATGAGTGTAAATAGTGAAATTAATGATCATGTATAAATTACATTTTTGAATCAGAATAAATATAAAAGTGCTTTCTTCTATTAATACGGTAGCTTTTGCATAAATTAAATTGCTTCCATTTAAAAAAAAAAGTTTTCATTTTGAACTTGCCTCCTGTGTGTGATGCTTCATCAGGAATTTAGAATTCAAAATCAAAAATAGTTTTGATTTGTTTCACACATTTCATAACTCCGTATGTGTTATTTCATAGGGTCAGTGTCTTTATTTTATTCTAAAATTATAGAAATCCTTCTATGAGCAGGTCTGCTCAAACTGTTGATTGATAGTGAATAAAATACACCCACACACAAAATGAGTGTATTTATGTACAGAGAGATACAATGACTTGGGGATGTCTTGGTTGCAGGCAGTGTGCGTTTTGGTATAGAATTAAATGCAAGTCTTGATCAGGAAAAAGTAGTATTTTAAGATACAATACATAAATAAAAGCATTTATAAATGTAATATCTCATGTAATATTTTGCAATTAAGCCAATTTGCTGACAACGAGCACAGCATGTTTACTGATGCCATGTGCTTTTGGTCTAACATGGTGATGAAAAAGTCTCTGTTGATAAGCCCTTCAGTTTAACTACAAGATTCAGTCAAGCAAGCGTTTGCGTTAATAGGAGCAAGCAAACGTGAGAACTGAGTGTCAAGTTTTAATTTAACAAATATTTACGTTCAAAAACATATATATTTAAAACAGTACAGTACAATAGATTTGTTGTAGCCATTTATTCAAACACGTTGTGCATAATAACACATTTTGCATTCTCTGTCATAAAAACATAATCATCTTTGTTTTCAGAAAGCTAGTATCACTTCATTGTGTATGATATGACATATTTTCCAGTGTGACCATAAATTCAGTGCTAGCAGGAGCAGCGCGGGGACTTTTCCTCTTCCAGACTGTCAGAAGAGTTTTGGATGGAAAGATAATTAATAAATAAATAAATAAATAAATAAATAAAGATTTGTTTTTATAAATGGCTTGTCTGAGCCTGGTAAGTTCTCAGCGGAAAGTCAGATTTCTTATTTGTTGTTTTACAAAGACAGGACTTTCTCTATGAGCTCATGCCTCAAAGTTTTATATTATAAATAATCCAGTTATTTGATAGCAAGGACATCAGTACCTGCAGTGATCTATGCTGCAGTGTTGCACTTTACTTACCTGTTGGTGAACGTGTAGCACTGATGCTTCCTAATTCATAAAAGATGTTACAAGATAAAATTTATTCAAAAAAAAATATCATGAGAAATGTTGGAATATGTGAAATACTGGACCTGTCTGTGCTTGACTGATTTTTAGACTCGTGTTTACAGAAAATATCCCTCAATGCAGGGTACTGCAGCTCTGGTGGCCTTCCCTGCCCTGAAAGAAAGATGGGAATAATAATAAAAAAAAATTCTAAACTTACACCATACTTGAGTTATTAACAATATGCACTTGTACTATCAGTGTCAATTTTTAGCTTAACTCTAAAGATCACAACTGAAGTAAATATTGCTTGATTCAATTAATGGGCACTTACATACTTAAAAAGATTTATTCTGCAGAAAATAAACATTATTATTATATTGATATTCAGGTATAATGTTTATGTACGAATAGAATGACTTCCACACAAGTAGATGTGTTATTACTTCAAAATGTAATCTAATGATGAAATACTTCTGTAGAATTCATGAGTTCATCTTTACATGAAAAATATCCCTCTAAAATTAAACATGACTTTTAAGCATCCTATATGTCCTAGTGAACAAGGGAACATTTTCATCCTATCTACCCTCAGGCAATTCCCTTCAGTTTTATTAAACCCATAGGCTCATGTTTCATAATAACTAATTATAATGTGCAGGATCTTATTCATTTACATCTGACTCACACAACTGTTTTTAAACTTCAGTTCTTCTGAACTAATATAAAGAACAAACCCACTTTCTTACCTCAAAGTAAATGTCTCAAACCCCTTGAAATCCAAGCTCGCTGCACTGACTGTCCCTGCACTCAAATCTTACACCTTCATCAGTCTGACACTGACAAATGATTCGTCTCAAATATCACTGAGCCACTGTCAGTTCTGCTGAAGGCTAAAAATATTTTGATGAGGGCAAACGAGGCATGTGAAGCCATCACTTCAGCCCCGACACGCACAGTCACTGGAGAGATTAAAGATTTTCGAGAGATTGAGGGTTCGATGGCCTTCATTTGAGCACTTTTCCTGGTTACTCTTCAAGTTTATTCAGCCTTGAGGCAGAAAGAAACAGATTGAGTTTAGAAAACTGTCATCGCCGCCATATACAGCTCTTCTTGTATTATTGTATAATCCTGTAACAGCCTTTTATTTCCAGGAGAGAGGCAGAAGACTAGTGCACTATTTTCCAAGGAGCTGTATAGGAGATGTACTTAAAATACATTGTAGAAAATCTTAGAGTTCTTGGTAAAAACAAATAAAAGTCAGGGAGGTCAACTATATTTTAAATTATTATTATTATTATTAAATTTTTTTTACACTAGTCCTTATAAAAGTCCATTATGTTGCATCTAAGCTTTTGCTATCTATTTATTTGTGTAGGTTGTGTGCCTGTGAGGGGAAAAAAAATGCTATGGAATTTGATTAACTTTAAATAAATAACCAGCTTCCTCTGACTATTCAGTAGCCTGTGGGACACACTGGCTAAACTCTGGTGTAATAAAATCAGATAATGAATTTAGTCACCCACACATTTTAATATTTAATAAAGCCACAGTGATGCTATGCAGTCAGGTGCATATATTATTTGCCTTGCTTCCTTCAACAGAAGTTGCCCACAAGCGTATCTTTGTATTCAAAATAATTGTATTAGATAAAAGTCAGTATCACAAAATAAAATTTGTAAACTATTATTAATGACATCCCTTTTATGTCTCTGAAGATACATACTGGAGTAACACTGACACATTTGTAATTCATTGATATCAGCAATCAGGCTTGTTAAAACACTATGCATATCTAGTTTTGTGTGTGTGTGTGTGTGTGTGTGTGTAAGTAAATAATGTTGCATTGTGTGTGAGCTTTAACAAACATTATTTTTGTGGATTTTTTTTTTGAGTTGCTGTGTTTTAATAAAACGTCGCACTTAAAGTACTGTGCAAAATCAAAGAACGTCCATTTGCTTTCAGTCAAAAGGTCATACAGTGCTTAGTTAATTATTTAGTTCAGTATTACACACACAAATATTTCTAGATTTCATACTGTTTTTAATGTTGAAGACCTATGTGTGGTTTTCTGTGAAATATATTTTCCCCATCATTATAGTTCATTGTTTGTTATTTATGTTATTGTTTATAAACCACACAAAGGTCTTCAACAGTTAAATCAGTACAAAACCTGTAAATATTTTCTTTGTAATATTGAACAGTAATATTGATCTGTATTAATAACTACTGCAAGACTGTGACTGTAGATGAAATTAATGTACTGTACATTTTCCTATCATTATCATTTGCCTCTAAATAAATAATATTAAACACTATGTGGCCATTTGATTGAAAACAAAGGGGTGGTGTCTGACTTTTGCACACTGCTGAACATTATCAGGAGTATTTGTGTTTTCTCTTCAGTCATTTAGCAAAGTAAGCCAATTGTTTCCTAAAACTAGTCCAAATTGGTTCCCCCCCAGGAGATGATACTTAACACAGGAATATATATTTTTCCACATACTACTAACAAAATGACCTGCTCGGTTGTGCAATTCAGTCAAGAAATCAATCAGACATGCCAAAACATTAGTTTCTTTTTGCACCGTGAGGGATCAGTGGGGGTCGGTGTTGGTGAAGAAAAGCTGAGGGAACGTGCAAGGCCGGGAAAGCAGTAAACATGGCGGCTCTCAGGTTTCCCCACCACCATTCATATCTCCCTCTTGGGTCATTATTCAGCCTGTTTGCTAATTCAGCTTTTCCTTTAAAACCAAAGTGGAAAGGGGGAAAAAAAACCTCGGCCTCAATATATTGGCGCGACATCATATTAGAACATATCCGCTACATGTGACTGATGGTTATTACTCTGGGGGTCATTTCAGTGTTTATGCTATAGGACAATATCTTTAAGCAGCTCGTATTTTACATGTGACAAAACATCAGTCTGGCTCTTTTCACTAGATTCATTGTCGACAAAAACATTTAAAGTAAATAAGCAGAGGCCCTCTGCACCTCTGCCCTGCTGAGAGCCTCTCCGATCTGCCCATCTCGCTCTCTATTATTCCTGCAGCTTGTGCGTTGCTTTTATACACTTCTATGAAGAGCTGTAAAGTTAAGCGTCTCGTACATCAAATGTACACAAACTTCACTTTATTAGACCACAAGCCATAATTTAAACATCCAACACTAAACTGGAAAATAAGCCAAGAAGGAGCGGAAAAAGTCACGTTGCTCGGGCCCGTCCAGGAAGCATTTAAAATGTCACTAATTGTGACCAAAGATATCCTTAACAGCATCAATGCATCATTTGAGCTTGGACAGTTTGGCTTAATGCAGGCCTAATGCAGTGAGCGGGAGCTTGTTTTTATTACTGCGCCGCTGACTGTTTGTGCAATTTCTCGATTTCCTAAAGCCCATGATGACAGGCCCACTCATTGAGCCGAGCCCCAGCAGATGTCCAAACACTGGCTAATGTAACCCAGCAGGGCCAGTGCACTCGGAGTGGCATGGGGGGGTTGTCTCGAGAGCAGTGGCCAAAGCAGAGTAACTCAAATGGAATGGCCTGTGAGTTCACACATCTCTGGAAATAGGGAGTTTAATGTAATGGAGCGGTTTAGCAGCTATAAACAGAGCAGGCCATCTTTGGCCCACCATAATCCTGAGAGGACTTTCTCGTGTGTCTCACCCTGCAGGAGCTGTTGTGATGAATCATTTGACCTCTCACCCTGGTCACGATAGTGGGATGAGAATATACAGGGTGGCGTGTGATCATGATGTGAGCTCAAAACTTTGAACTAGTGTGGACATATTATAGACACTAACATATATACCTACTGTCTGCGCAGAAAAAAAATCACGTTACAGCTTATAATTAACATTAAGACTGCATAAAAATGACAATTTGTAGTTCTAACATCGAGTGAAAATGTAAGCGTCTGGAAATCTTTTTTAGTAATAGCAAAAAGTCTTTGTCTATATGAGTCAAAACGCCTTTATGCTTATGGTGAGACTAAGGTGACCTTACTCACAGTTTATTTTTAATCCTGACTGCCTGCTAATGTATAGAGCTCTTATGAGGAAAAGAGTTCAATAAAACAGGATCATCTGTCTAAAAGCAAGTTGGCTCAGAGAAAATCAATGTGATATTGTATACGCTGGTGTCATGGAGCCTCTGAGAGTCATTTATGAAGCATCTAATTGCGCTCTCTCTCTCTCTCTCTCTCTCTCTCTCTCTCTCTCTCTCTCAGGCTCCCTATACATTTAAATGCATCATCACTGAAGTATTCTAGTATAAATAATAGCACCTAATGCCAAATATTGGGAATTCCCACTAGTCTGATGGAGTTCTACTAGTATATGTAACTATATATTCAGCCTTGTTGTCTTTATATACATGGTAGTGCTTATAGATCATTATAATTACACCTCTTTTTAAAGGTTGGGTTCATATTTTGGTGTAAAGTTCACTGCATATTGACAGTATTTAGGTAATTAGAGATCTTTTGATCCAGTTATATTTCCTGACTTATCATTCATTTTGGTAAACCAAGTCGTCCTTGCACATATTTACTAACTTGTAAATATCCTGATTGTAAAATAAGATGTTTCCTGATGAGGAAGAATGGTCAAAATGAAATGCATGTCTTCATTATTCATGGATCTACAGCATCTGTCATGTGATTGTAAAGGAAGATGTAATTTAATAAGAATGTCAGATTTTAATTGTATGATTGCACATGATTTATGTTTTTCATCATCTTTTGAGGTTTTGGCAAATGTATGTAAATGATTCCATTTATTTGGACATCTCAGAATGGGAACCACATCTTGATGAATAACTGTTTGTTTTTATGGTCATCTATGTTCCATATTTGTTTTATAACCGAGCATTTCAATCTAAACTTTCTGCATGAATATGATGGTCCAGTTGAGCGAACTAAAAACACACCTGAATTAAATATTTGGAAAATAGATTTTGTTTTGTAGCACACGGCCACATCAGGAAAAAGTCACCAAAAGCCACTGAAAGTCAATATGTTTGAATCTCAAAGTCATTTTTGCATCAAATATACAATAAACGTATAGATGCTTGAACATGGTACCATGTTTTTCAGAATACATTGACCAGATATTTGGACACCATTATTGAATTGTTTCTAGCGTTTGAATATTATGTTTAAATCACTGACTGCTAGCTTTTCCATTCGTGGTTCTATCTAATCATGTTAGGAGCATAATATTTCCCTAAACCTTTTTTTTTTCCCCCAGCATTTTAATAAAGTGAGAGTGTAGCTACAACTTCATTCTTCTGAAATCCCTGACTGAAGATTTAAGACAGTCACAGTGATCATGTTCTAGATAACGTTGTAGTCAGAGATTTTGTTGTTTGCTTGATTGACAAAGATGATTAAAAATAAATAAAAAACGAAAAGAAGGAAAATTCTAAAGAGATCCAAAGTAGTTGAATGTAATACAGAATATATAATGTAATCATGAAGTAAAGGTTTGTAGATGCAGTGACTCATATAGACCTATGACTCACCAGAAGCCTTTTTCTGCAAAACATTTCATTATTTTTCCTTAGACGCCTGACTTAAAGGCAGTATTTTTGCATGACTGTGTAATGAACCTGGAGCCATTTTGACTAAACAGACAAAAAGCTTCTGAACAGTCACTGCTTGTGATGTACATAAAGCAGTGACAGTTGACAGTATTGTCATTATACATGCAAACCTTTGTCCTACAAGTGTCATTGAAACTACAAAGGGAAATGTGTCCTGTGGTTAAATGAGACCACAGTCAAATTTTTTGGCCCCAATATCCACTATAAAATATGGTGATGTATCATTAACGCTTTGAGGCTGTTTTGTGGCTGGTATTTCAGAGACTTGTGAAGATTGATGGCATCATGAATTCTGCTAAGTACCAGGACACTTCAACTTAAATCCTGATTGCATTTGCCAGGAGGATCAGACTTGGCCATAGACAAGATCCTTCAACAAGATCATTATCTCCAAAACATCAAACTCTAAATCAACACACAAATTGTTTTGGGAACAAAAATCAACATTGTAATGGCTAACCCTTTCTCTAAATTTCAATCCTATTGAAAATGTGTGGTATGAGGTAAAGAGGGAGATTTACATCCACAAACCTGCAAATATAGAGGAGTGGAAAATGTTCTGCATGAAGGAATATCTGAAATCCTCACCAAGTCTTTCCAACTTTGTTAGACATTACAGGAAGAAGCTCAGGAGTGTTAGTTTATCCAGAGGAGGTTTACCATACGTTAACTCTGGGAATGGTGATCATTTTGAAACCAGTGTTTTGCAAAACAGTTAGGACATTTTTTTTTTATAAAATAGTATTGTGTTAAAATAAGACTATACACTGCCCTGACCTATACGTATAACTAAGTGTAAAAATATAATTCACATTCATGCATGTGTTGTTTGTTTTTGCTTACTTCTAGGAAGGATGCCAATAATTCTGGAATTGACTGTAACTTGCTTTAGCTGGAATTTTTATTTTTGGATAAGGCTTACTAGTCTGTTATCACTAGAAGAGACTGTGCTGGAAGTTCTAGCAAGGATGAAACTTGGTGAAGCCCTGAGGCCATGGTTCTGTATCCCCAACAAGCCATCAGGATCAGGTTCCTCTTCCGTAAGGAGATTCAAGGTGGATTGAGTTATGGATTTGCCAGAAACTGACTTGGCGCGCACACACACACACACACACACACACACAGAGCCTATTGGTTAATCGAAGAAAAAAGCTAGTGTGAACAAGTGAGGAAAGGAACGTATGAAAATACCAGGAAACGGTAGAACAGAGGAGGAGTTAATAAAAGAAAAGAGGGACTTAAAATAAAGTAGAACAATGACAAATCTTTGTTTGAGAAGATGAGAAAGAAAAGAGAGAAAATGAAGGAATAAAAGGGGGAGAGGGACAGTTGAGGAGAGGGAAAAACGAGTGCTTGGTGAGGATGGATGGCCATACAGGCCGTTGGGAGCACTCTAACAGTCTCTCGCTCTCAGGTGTCCAGTCGATAACAGATGCATTAGTCTGCAGCTCTGTGCCGGTTTTGGGTTTAAACACACATTTTCTTAATACAACACGACCCCATTTCCTCCGCTCATTAATCATGAAACGCGATTAGACCAGCCCCTTCAGTCTCTACTGTCCAGCTGCCTTAACATCAGGCCTGGAAAGCACTTTGCCCTTTGATACTGCTGTTCTTTTTAAAATCCAGCTGTTGACTGAGATAGTGTGTTCACTGTGTTTTTTGCACTGGGTTGTGAAACATGGTTGTTATTATTAAAACAATTATTTGGTTCTTGATGGGTTAGAGATCTGCACAAGATCCACTGTCAAAATGATCTTTAACTTAAGCTCACATAATGAGTTAGTACTGCACATTGGTATTCAGACCTCAGAATTATCTACAGAATTATACAGTTTAGAGGTCATTCTGCTCATATCCAGCAGCTGTGCTCACAGTGCTGTCCCGAAGTATTTTGTCTCAGAATACACACAATTCTCTCTGCTAAACTGAAGTGCTTGACTTAAATTAGGATAAGGCTATAATTTCTGCTTTCCATCATAGATTTTCCTAGTTACGTAATGATGAACTACGATATTACTTACTATAATACTCGCAGTGCTAATACCATTGAAATTCCTCACCATTTTAAATATATGCTTGTTAATGGAAATAGGGAATGTGAAATTTAATCATGTGAAACGTGAACTGAATAGTAAAAGGCATGCCGTGTGATTAGCCTTGCCACCTAATTCTACTTAATGAGGATTTAACAGCTCTCTAACTGTACCCAGGACCTGATTGTTTCAACAACACTGATTTGACAGCGAGAAAAAGGATTGTTAACATTTTAATGGTGTTGATAGCCAACAAACGTGGCTATCATGGCTGTATGGTTAGCATGGTTATTAATATCGCACTTTTAACTGCTCGTTAATATAAGACCATCAAGAGATTCATTTGTTGTGTTCTGGTTCTTATAGGTTTAGAGAGAGAGAGAGAGAGAGAGAGAGCATTGAGTGTGTATTGTGAAACAGGAGTAGAAAGAGACTGAAGTGTCTGTGAGTTTCAGTGGGTTTGTGTCTTATGTGTAAAAATGGAGAGGAAGCAGAGGAAACTGCAATCCGAGGGCCACCAAGACCCAAAGCCACAGAGGATTGACGTAGATCTGGTCTATGGGCTTGTCATTGATACCCCCAGTGCAACACTCAGTCAGCGCCGTTCATGCACATACTGGATATAAGTAAGCAGCTCTCTCTCTCTCTCTCTCTCTCTCTCTCTCTCTCTCACACACACACACACATACACACACACACGCGCGTCCACACAAAAGCATTTCCCAAGTCCATTCACTA
>JAOBAM010000026.1:28787057-28798593 GCA_025212355.1 Notarius kessleri
GATGATGTTTTAGGTCATATTTATGCAGAAATATAGAAAATTCTAAAGGGTTCACAAACTTTCAAGCACCACTGTAGCTTGCCTTCTTTCCATTTCTTCATGTGCCATTTCTTCTCCAGGTAAGTGACACACACACACACACACCAGGCCATCTATATGATATAAACAAAAATATTAATCAGACCAGGTCACCTTCTTCCATTGCTCTATGGTCCAGTTCTGATGCTTATGGGCCCATTTTATGCACTTTTGGTGGTGGACTGGAATCAGCATGGGCACTCTAACCAGTTTGTGACTACACAGCCCAATACACAATATGCTGTGAAGTGATGCACTGTGTGTTCTGACACCTTTCTATCATAGCCAGTATTAACCTTTTCAGCAATCTGTTCTACAGTAGCTCTTTTTTGGGATCGGACCAGATGGGCTAGCCTTCACTCCCCACACACATCACTGAGCTTGTAACTGGTTCACCGGTTGTCCTTCCTTAGACCACTTTTGGTAGGTACTAACCACTGCATACAGGGAACACCCCAAAAGATGTGCCATTTTTGGGATGCTCAGACCCAGTCATCCAGCCATCACAATTTGGCCCTTGTCAAAATCACTCAGATATTTATGCTTGACCATTTATACAGCTCCCAAAGCATCAACTTCGCGAGCTGACTTTTCACTTGCTGCCAAATTTATCCTACCTCTCAACAGGTGCCACTGTACTGAGATAATCAATGTTATTCACTTCACCTGTCAGTGTTGAATATAATGAATGTAATAAATTTGAATAAAAATTAATATGTTTGGCATAAAATTAACTCCATTTCAGTCCATAATGGCGATATAGAAGGTGGAGGGTCAATTTCCTTATCAAATTTTAAAAAGTACAGTCTCAAAAACAGCAAAAGTAGCAAACAAAGAAAATAGTGCAATAAAAAGTTTTAGTTACTCTTCTTAAACCAGATTTTATGCAGTCAGCTGCCATTTTTCTGTGCTGGTCAGTTACCAACAGAAATCTGAATGATTCTGTACAGAAAATTGAGAAAAAATGTCTGTTTTTCAGCAAAAAGGAAATAAAAACATAACATCGAGCATGCCGTAAATTGTACAGTGCATTAATAAAAATTATTAATTACATCATACCTCAGTCCAGCTGACTCCTGTGTCTTTCTGCTCATTCTGCAAAAAATAAAAAATACATCACAAGTGATGAGTTCCGAAGGGGTGTGTGTGTGTGTGTGTGTGTGTGTGTGTGTGTGTGTGTGTGTCTACAAGAACAGCAAACAAATAAATGACTGACAGCGGGATGGGAAAAGAGACTGTGTTTAAAGACAGCTGTTTAATTATAACTGACCACACAGTCTCTCTGGCATCTTCAGGCTGTTTAAAGCACCTGCTCACTACTGGAGTCGACTACTTACTGAATATAGCAGCAAACACTACATTCAGTAAGTATTTAGAGAAATATTTAGAGGAATAGAGAATTTAGTCATATTTCTCCCCAGGGAAGCCCCAAAGACTGCCATGTCATTTAAACAAGCTCCGGTCCTGCTTTGCCTCATCTTATTTGGCTCCCTGTCCTTTATTTATTGCATTCAAATTAAAAGACTTCCAGAGATACAGTGCTGTGTGACAGAAATGATGTAGTGTCAATGCCTTCAGTATTGGTGAACTCAAACCTTTCCAAGCATCAGAAAAATTACAATATTGAACAGTAAAACATCCAATCAAAAATCAATCAGATCATAATTTGACTGAAATTCTAAATTCAAGGAAGATGAAAATGTAGAGTGTCTAAGATTTACTCACACAGTACAGTATATAACTTATGTGTACACGTGTGTGCAGAGCAGTGTGCTTCAGGAGTTTGTTCTGTGCATACAATTAATATATGTACTGTCCAACTGACTGAATATCGCAGCCATTTTTTTATTTGCCTCATTTTTAGGGAACAATATTGCTAAGCTTCACCATGAGGGGTGTGAGAGTGAGTGTGTGTGTGAGTGGCGTGTGTGTGGCTGTGTGTGATGAAGAGCCTGTTTGTGTGTCAAGGACGTTAGAAGGCTGGACAGCTGATGGACACTAGTGTGAAGGAGATGTGATAGTGAGTTGATACAATGTCACTCTCACTTTGAATTCAACTGTGCAAGCTCTCTCTCTCTCTCTCTGTCCCCCCCTCTGAACTCCCTCCCCTCATTCGATCTGTCCTTATTCTGCTTGACTTACGTACTCTCCATGTACCTCTTTTTTTAAGCGCCTCACACAGGACCGAATCGCAAACCAGGGTAAAAAAGTGGGCAAGAGAGTGACAGAGAAAAAGAGGGAAGGTGCTTCATCAGCAAATCTGGCTGACGTGGGTTTCAGTGGTGAGTCGAGCGAGGCCACAGTAGTGACAGGATGTGTCACTTCATTGCATCCCTCCTTTTGGGCCACCAGCTGCAGTCCTGAGCATGCTTTCCAGAAACTTGATTTGATCTGAACATTCTGTGTGTGTGTGTGTGTGTGTGGGTGTGTGTGTGTGTGTGTGTGTGTGTGTGTGTGTGTGTGTGTGTGTGTGTGTGTGTGTGAGATGGAGAAACTACTGATACAGTATTTTTTTTTTCCTGTCTACCCTTCTGGCTCCAGTATGCATGAAATAAAAATAATAATAAAAAAATCATGAGTTGCTTGTTTTATGTACTTCTTTATATATTTACTGACCAGTACATCTCTAAATTAGATTTTTTTTAAGCATGTATAATAGATCAGAGTAAAATGACCTACTGTGTTTATTTTTTTTTTTGGGGGGGGGCTTGGTTTTTTCACATTTTCTGTTTTATATATACAGAACAGTTAATGAGATGGATTGTGACAATGGTACATGTGATCACATACACACACCTAGCTACCCTTATATATATATATATATATATATATACCTGAAAAGTGGGATCCATTTTGCAGTGAAGTGGGAGTTCTAACTTGTATAAGACCTCATTGACCTTGCAAATCACCTTGTATAGGGCTTGAAGTTTCCAGCAGGTATTGGGCTGTCTTAAGTCTTTCGTGGAGACCCACATTTAGTCCCCTGGAGCATATTCTGGGGTCTCCCCTCTATATTTGTCTGCACACTACTTGTACTTTTGGTTGACTTGCTTTAGTCTTTGATGGACCTCCTCCCATACTTGCTCGCTCCTCTTAAACCATGAATCCACTGCCAGGATCTGAATTAGTGCATCATCCCAGGGAAAACGTGGTAGCTGATAGCCAAGGATACACTGAAATGGGGTTAACTGAGTAGCAGAATATTTCAGGGAGTTTTGTGCATATTCTGCCCAGAGAAGGAATCATGCCCAGTCCTTCTGGTTCCTCATACAAAAAATTCTGAGGAAACAGCCTTTCTCTTGGTTGGAGCATTCCACCTGGCCATTGGACTGTGGGTTGTATCCTGATGTTAGGCTCACCAATACCCCTAGCCTGTCCATGAACTTAGCCCATAACCTGGAGATAAACTGGGGACCCCGGTCACTGATGATGTCTTCAGGGATGCCATAGTAGTGGAAGATGTGATTAAACAGGAGTTCTGCAGTCTCACCATGGGGAGACCGGGCAACAGGAGTTGTTTGAGGGCTTTGGAGAATCCATCTATGACCACTAGGATGACTGTGTTGTCTTAGGATTGGGGTAGATCAGTGAGAAAGTTTGTGGCAATATATGACCAGGGTCATTGGGGCACCGGGAGAGGACAGAGCTTTCCGGCTGGTGGAGCTTGTGGTACCTTCACTTGGGCACAGGCGGAGCAGGAAAAGAAGAAATGATTAAGGTCCAAGGTCATGTTCTTCCACCAATACTTATTTTTGAGTAGTTGGTATGTACAATGACTACTGGGGTGTCCTGTGGCTGTAGAGGAGTAAGCCCAAGTGATGAGTTTACCTCGGAATCGTGGCAGCACATACATGAGTCCAGGAGTACAGTTCTCAGGTGAATTGGTAGGTTGAGATGGTCTTATCTCCTTATCTATGTCCCAAGAGATGGCTTGTACAAAACAGTCAGGTGGTAATATGGGAGTGGGTTCCAGAGTGTGGTTGGAGTAGCGTGGATTCTGGAGAGGCCGTCAGCTTTAGTGTTTCTAGAACTGGGGTAGTAGGAGATCATGAATATAAATCATGCAATACCCATTTACCATCCTTACAGAATCTTGAATCAAGAATCTTGAGTATTTGAAGACAGCCAAACACCTGAAGCCTCACCAAGCCAGATGGGTCCTGTACGTTGCATGATTTATATATATAGAGCAGCCCCTTCTAACCATTGCCTCCATTCATCTAATGCCAGCTTGATGGCTAGGAGTGCTCGGTTCCCAATGTCATAATTCTGTTCTTTTGGGGTGAGTTTCTTAGAATAGAAAGCAACAGGGTGCAATTTAGGTTTATCCCCTAATCGCTGTGAAAGGACCCCTCCTACTCCTGTCTCTGAAGCATTGACCTCTATAAAAACAGCTTAGTAGGGTCTGGATGCTGAAGGATTGGGGCCATTGTGAAGGCGGACTTGAGCCAGTTGAAGGCTTCCTCAGCTGCTGAGTCCCACTGGAGGCGGTGCGGTCCCTTCTTTAGCAGGGTCATGAGCAGAGCGGCAATTGTGCTGAACCCATGAATGAAGCAATGATAAAAATTTACAAACCCCAGGAAACATTGTAGCTCCTTCACTGTGGTGGGAGTTGGCTGCCAAGACCTTATTGTGGTCCATGCTTGTACCCTCTGAGCTGATGATGTACCCCAGGAAGGATATCTGGTGAACATGGAATTGGCATTTCTCAGTTTTGATATACAGATGGTTTTTTAATAATCAGGTAAGTACTGACCTTACATGTTCATGATGAGAATCTTCATCAGGGGAGTAGATTAGGATGTCATCTATATAGGCAATTACAAACTTCCCCAACATGTCTCTGAGAACATCATTAATAAGGCACTGGAAGACACTTGGCACACAAGAAAGGCCATAAGGCATGACCAAATATTCAAAGTGCCCAGATGTGGTACTAAATGCCATCTTCCATTCATCGCCTTCTTGAATCCTGCTCAAGTTGTATGCACTTTCGAGATCCAGTTTAAGGAAAATCTTGGCTGATCTAAGCTGTTCTAAGGCTGATGGCACCAAGGGAAGCAGGTAGGGATATTTTACCGTGATTTATTTCAAGCCTTAATAGTCTATGCAGGGGCAAAGATCCTCCTCCTTTCTTCTCCATGAAAAAGAAGCCAGCTGAAGCTGGAGATGTTGATGGCCTACTGTACCCCTGTTTCAAGGCCTTCTGGACATACTCTTCCATGGCAGCTTGTTTGGTGATGGACAAAGGGTATATGCGGTTGCAAGGAGTTGTACCTGGGAGGAGGTCAATGGCACAATAATAGGATCAGTGAGGAGGCAAGCCACTAGCTTTACCCTTGCTGAACACTTCTTTGAGGTCCAGGTAACATGAAAGAACATTGTCTAAAGAGTCAGGCAATAGGCTCTCTGCAGAAGAGGAAGATATGAGCAAAAAAAGGCTGCAAACTGTATAAAGCAGTTTGCAACCTTTTTTGTGGGGGCCAGTCAAATCACTGGTCACAAATTAGGCATAAAGGGTCATACATTTCCTGTCTTCACTGACCCATGACAATCAAATGTGACATGAGATCTGGATTTTGTACTCTTCTCACTACACTAGAGGCCATTTGTCAGCATAACCAATGGCAATTGATTTGCCCAGGCTATCTTGTATATAAATACAGTTTGAATGTGTGTGAGAAACAGTATGTGTATGTGTGTGTGTACAGTTACGGTAGCTATGTGTGTATGTGATCACGTACCATTGTCACAATCCATCTCATTACCTGTTCTGTAGTCAGAGATAAAGAAGAGGTGTTCTTTCCCAAAGCCTCAGGGCTCATAGGAACTCAGGCAGAGGAGCCATAGGAAAATGGGGTCAAATTGCCTTTCAGACGTCGTAATCTTCGAATCGTTGGGAAATTACCACAGGAGTGAATGCCTGCAATTTGTTTCTATTCTGAGTAGTGGGGATGAGGAGGCCACTTGAATTGCTTAATTTCAGAGTTTGATGAACACACAAACATGCCATACTCCATGTGGGTTCAGAACCTTCTCAAAAGGAGTTGTTTACATGCAGAGAGAGAGAATGGTAGGTGATCGATGCGTGCACTATTGCCACACATGCTTAAATGCAACACAGCCATTTTAGCAATTTAGCCCTGTCCAAATTCTGCTGAAGGAATTATTTGATCAATATCATGGGTGGCTAATAGAGAAGAGTAAATTATATGATCAATGCTGCTACCCTTGTATGTGTGAGAGAGAGTGATACACCTACATGCACTTTTTGTTCATTTATGTGTGTGTGTGTATGTGTGTGTGTTTGTTTGTGTCTGTGTGTGCAGTTGAGTTAAAAGATGAGGGAGAGAGAATGTGTACATGCCTTAATCGTAGCTTGATCTTGTTCTTTTACTCACCATTGCTCATCGTCTCTCACTGGTGGATGAGGGATTCTACTTTTCTCTCATACAAGAGAGACAGGAGTGGCAGGGGTGTGCTCGACTCAACCTTTCCCTCTCTGATGTGATCCAGGAGGACAGGTGAGGAGCTTGTCTCGCTTTCACAGACTCAGGTCACTGGCTAATCTCACTGTCCTTGACTCCTACTCCTCCTCTAGAAACAATCCCACTCGTAACCCTTCCCCGTACTTCCTCATGCACATACACACATACATATATCTACTCAAACACACACAGAAACCTGCCTCCAGCCATCAGACAGCCAAAAGAAAATCACCTGTCTACACAGAGAACAAACCATGTTTAAATAATTTAAGCTTTACATTAGATTTATACTAGAGTACAATAGAACTGGCGACACACACACACACATATATTAAAGAACACACCCTTATTTTGTATACCTACACAAAATCATTAAAAATTTATCAACTGACTCTGACATGTATGTTTCTGATCATGGTGTCAGTTGATGATTTTCTGCATTCAAACACACAGCTGATATTTAACATCGTCAATAGTTATTGTGATTAGTGCTGACGAACGTCTGAAATGCTAAAGACAGTGTCACTCACTCAAACAGTCACAGAATACTTATCAGCTTTCTAACACCAGATGAAATCGTTCATTCATTCTTCTTCAATAACCAGTTTATCCCAGTCACGCTCACAGTGGATCCAGAGCCTATCTTAGGAATACTGAACGTGAAAGCAGGAATACACCCTGGATGTGACACTAGTCTATCACTGGGCTCCATACATACACTCATTCACATTACGGGGAAATTTAGAGAAGCCGATGAATCTACTGGCATGTTTTTGGACTGTGGGAGGAAACTGGAAAGCCTGGAGGAGATCCACATGTACAAAGGGGTTACATGCAGAGAAGCTCCACACAGACAGCTAAAGATTGAACCAGAGACACTGAATCTCTCTCATATCTATTTCTTACATAATTGCACAGAACTCAGCTGTTTTGGAAATGCTGCAGTACTACAGACAACTAAAACGCTTTTAGGTAACATTGCGCTTAGAGCTCTCAGTTCAGTAGATCAATATCAGTTCAACAACTCATCTTAAGGCAGCACAATGGTGCAGCAAATAACACTGCCACCTCAGAGGTCCAGGGTCCTGAGCTCAATCCAGAGCTTAGGTCTATACAGTCTATACAGATTTCTGCATGTTCTCCTTGTGTTTGCATGGATTTCCTTCATGCTCTATGGTTTGCTATGCTAAATTGCCCCTGAGTGTGTGTGTGCAAGGCACCCTGTGATGGACTGGCATCTAATCTGGAGTGAATTCTTCTACTTTGCACACAGTATTTATTACTTGGATAGGCTCTGGCTCGATTGAAATCCTGACCAGGATGAAGTGCTTACCAAAGAATTGGGGAAACCATGGCCTAATGATTAGAGAAGCAGCTTTGGGACCAAAAGGTTGATGGTTCAATTCCATGGATCAGCAGGAATGGCTGAAGTGCCCTTGAGCAAGGCATCTAACCCCCAACTGCTCCGGGTATGCTCTGGATAAGAGTGTCTGTTAAATGCCTGTAATGTAATAAAGATACATTCTGAATGCGCAAACGGATTGAATGTACATGTATGCTACCTACAAACCAGATCAACCAGACTGTTTTCATTAAGAAAACAAATTTTACATATTATGATTTTACCATACAGTGGCTTACATAATGATTCACCCCCTTTAATTTTTCCACATCTTCCACATCAGTGTTACAACCTGGAACTGATTTTCAGATCTTTATTTATTTATTTATTTACTTATTTATTTTTTACTTCAGTTACAGTCAACAAAGTGATTTTAATTTAGAGCCTGGATTGTAAATTCATTTGGTAGGCCAGATTAGGACATTTATTGAGCCACGGGCTGTACGTTTGACATCCCTGGTTTGGTATAACAGTGATTATAATGTCTTATGAGAAGGAAAACTATGTGTTGTCCTGGTTTTTGAACATGCTCTGTATGTTTTTCAGGGCTCTGTAGGCTTCTTTCACTCTGGTGATTATTTTAAGACAATCAAACATGATCCTTCTATTTGTAATCCTGTTTCAGAATTGATTGTTCAAAATAATCTCATGATTGCACATTGCATGACCGTAATCCAAGCCCCAGTGATCTGACACACTGATTGTGTCTTATGTTTATAGCAAATCTGTGCCTGTTACAGCTTTTCTGGTGGATTCAGCATCAGTCAATGCTGTACACTTCTAAAAATAAAGGTGCTAGAAAAGAGTGATGCAGTTGTTTTTCTTCCCTATTACACCAAAAATTAGGGTTAAAATTCGATCATGTAACTTTTAGCAAAGAAACAAAAAATGTATATTGTACAGGCAGAGAGTAGTGATTATATATATATACATTTTTTTTTTTACAGATGGCAAACTGCAATGTTCAAAATTGACATGTGGACTCTTTTCCAGAGGTCAGGAAACAAGATAAAGTTCTGAGATGAACAGGGTTATGGAGGAATTTGTGCTTCGAGCTGCTGATTAAATAAAATCAATTTAAATTCTCAGTGAACCTGAGATTCCATATCTCTATCAGAATATTGTACAGTTAGGAATATATAGCATGCATATAGAGCCTAATGCGAGAAAACAGTGATAAACAGCTGATACTCTGCAAGGCTATAGTGTTTGCTTGAGAATTACTGACTTTTATACTGCAAGTTGGGCAATTGTTGTCACAGAGGCAAGCTTTTTTGTAAATGAATGATCTTATCTCCTCTCGCTTTCCGCCTTCTCTTTCTCTCGCCTCGTCCTCACCTTTTTAGGGCCATGCTGGTGAAATATCGGTGCTGTTTATGTTGAGGATTAGAATGGAATTGGGCAGAAGCTAGTTGTTCTGTGGAGATGGAGATAAGATGTGAGCTTTGAGCATGTTGGCATGGGGGCTGGGGCCTAGTCTGGGCCCCTCTTATCACAGCCCCTGCCACAAGCTCTGTATGAAGTTGTTCATGCTAATTAGTCCTGGCAGGGGTAGATTTCACCAACAGATTTGTGACCGACTCAAACCACGGTGCTAATGCAGGGAAAGACACTCACTCAGGCATACGAATATACACAGGCACACACACACAGCCTGCTCAGTTTCAGCTGCTTAATCTACTCTCTTTCATTTAAATGTGGATGGCTTATTTTCTGAAGGGAAAAAAGAAAAAATATAATGTTTACATCAGGCAGTAAGCTGGTTAGGGTTAGGTAAGTAAAATGGTTCATCAATGTCATCTTTATTTAAATGATTTTATGCACCTCGATACAGCACCTGAAACAGAGAGCAAACAGTTATTATTTCAAGGTCTTTTATGAAAATAATTGCTTCTCCATCATCCTAGCAATCGGCACACAAAGCCAATGTACGAAAAATTTAAAAATAAAACTCCTTTGTGAATGTATGAGATGGTTTTGGGGGAAAAACAGATAATGCATTTATTGATCCACTTTCCTAAGTTTTTTTTTTTTCAGCCTTTAGAGTCTGTTTTCTCAGCGCTCTTCTACCAGCTCTCTATGAGACAGTGGCTGGATTTTATTGACACCTTCATGTTGGTATAAGCAAGAGCATGCTAGACTGAGAGATCTGACCTTTGCATTAATGGAGTGTCTCCAATATGTGCAAACCACAAGGACTCCTACTTGAGCCTCAAATCACATGCATTAAGCATTTTACACACCTGGATGCTTTTGGAAGTCTTTTTTAAAGAGAAAAAAAAGTGCACTTGAATTGTCCCAAAAAGTTCTCCTTGTCAAGCCATATAGTGTGTTGATTCTTCAGTAATGGTAGAGAAGGGGCTAAGACCAGACCTGAAGCTAGAGAACCTTCATCAGTGTGTCTTTATAGGCAGTGTGAAAAAGTACATTGAGAGCAAATGAGAGCAGTTCTGCCTGATAGGGCCAAAAGCTCACTTCCTCTTCCTGACCAATCACTAATGTACAAGCTGGATTGTACTGTTGCATATCTACCTAACATCAACAGATCAGCCCACAATGTTATTTAGTAAGTCAGCTGCTAGCCGCTAGACCAATTAGCACTTCATTAGTCTTTCTTAAGAGATGCAAATGCTGTGCTAACTGGCCATGCTGGCCAAAGCCCACCTGCAGGCATGCTAAGGCCAATCCAATGCGCTGCACTGCAGGTGTGTGTGTGTGTGTGTGTGTGAGGGGGGACCTGGAGCAGGGAGATGTTATAATGGGGAGGAGGGGGGTGAAACGGTGTTCGTGAGTGCGCTATAATAAGTTTCCTCCAGAATTCAACTGTGTGTATAGCAAAACAAACATTAAGAATGTGCAAAGGGACCAGTGCATTAGTTTTTAAGGGAGACAACACACAAAAGAGAAGCAAACATGAAATTCAGATTATGTACGCTCGAGTTTATTCAACATTGCTGTGCTTCACGTGCCCATTTTTTTCCACACTGAGAGGCAAACTACAGCTGCACTTTACACTTTTCATACCAAATATTTCATAGAAAATTCAGGTAATGAAATATGTTGAAAACTGAGAACAGCTGTGCCCACTTACTGAGTGGGCGATGAAAAAAGAGTGATCTGTCATATGACACTGAGTAACTAAGGTTTTTTTTTAATGTTCATAAGAGAGTGGAATGAAGGTCATAGTTTCATCATCATCTTTGTCTTTTTCCTGCAGTCTGACAGTCTTGTACTGAGTGTGACTGTGTGCAAGTATTTTCAATGTCTCTATGTAAACCAGATTTCTTCTGAAAGAAAAGCGAGAAATGATTCTCTCTTGCTCTCTGTCATTACAGAGGAGCCTCTTTAGTTATTGCAGTGTGGTGACAGCCAGGAAGCAATCATATTATGCAAACTAAGTATGCAGACATGCACATTATTGAATTAGAATGAAGAATAATATACTGTAGATTGGGATGACTTGGGTTTTGCAGATGTTCAGTTTATTAATATCATCTCATCTCATTATCTGTAGCCACTTTATCCTGTTCTACAGGGTCGCAGGCAAGCTGGAGCCTATCCCAGCTGA